>APFE031622735.1:0-93119 GCA_000404065.3 Pinus taeda
CAATTCAATTAAGAACACTTTAACCAATTAACCATGCCTTTAAAAAAAACTATCAAAGGTAAGGATAGTACTAGATCACTTAGGGAAAACTCTTGGCATGTTTTGGGCTTCGTAGTAACTCAAACCACTCTATACTATATCCCTATGTTTAAAGTAGAGGGTATTTAAATGACACGTGCTAGTCAACAAAAGTCATGAGCATTACAACCATAAACTAAATTTAGGTCTTTGTTGTGACATCATCACTATATTGCAGATCTGGTGTCTCCATTTATAGGTTCCAAGAAGCTTAACAACCTCATTTTCTTATTTCTATAATCATTCATCTACAGAAAGCAACCAATGTTAAGATTAAAACTTGTACAAAGATAAAGCTTATAATGGCCTTGGTGGGCTTAATGGTTAAGAACATGTATTTCCTTGTAAGAGGTCATAGATTCAAATCTAGAGGGGAGTAGAGAAGGTAAACCTCCACAGACTTTAGTAGTCAAATCACTATAAGGAGGCGGATCCCTTGTCCCAGAAACAAGGGGTCCCATAAACCAATTTCGTGTCTGGCTTGGCCATGACCTAAAATTAGATTATTATTATTATTACTATTACTATTATTATTATTATTATTATTCAAAGGGAGAATCTACCTCTGTTTTTAAAAAGTATTTGACCCAGGCATAACATCAACATAGAACCAACTTGTAGTAGAAGTATGTTGAAGATCTGTTTTAATATAAAGCCTCTTTCTCACTTTTGAAGCCATGAAGGTACGAGGGAAACAATCTTCAAATGTAATGACACTGGGATAATCAC
Organism: Pinus taeda; assembly: GCA_000404065.3. Lineage (NCBI taxonomy): Eukaryota > Viridiplantae > Streptophyta > Pinopsida > Pinales > Pinaceae > Pinus > Pinus taeda. The sequence continues at coordinate 808 of APFE031622735.1, forward strand.
AAAGGACTTCTAGATTTTTTTTGGAAATGAGCTTAAGCGCGTTGGGTCAACAAGTCATGGTATATATGGGAGCCTTTAAATGTAAAAAAAAAATGGAAAAGCTGCAAAAGACTCCCTAACTTCTTTGAAGATCGGCCTTAGATGATTGGATCAATATAACATACCATTTACAGGAGACTCCTCGGATCCAAAGATGTGTCCAAGCCTAGGTGATATCCCCTAACTATAGTCGTTTCAGTTTAGCCAACAAAAGAGCAAATTATTTTCATGACATGAAGACAGTTAATCACTTGAAGATGGTTGTTTGGAGAACAACTTGAAGATAAATATAATCTTGTAAGGATATTGTCACCATGCAAGAATTGTCCAATGATGAGATTAATTAACTGGAAGACAACTGCTCCCCTCGTGATGGAGGTTTGAACTAGAATTTGTCAAAAACAATCAATAAAAATCAGTAATATTCAAAATTGTAAGAATGTGAACAAGCTCCTATAGATAGTAACACTTAACAGAGTTCAGTAGAAATTGAACTACTTTTATCTCGAGTTCCCTTAGAGAAAGAAGAACTGAGATACTCTACAGTTTTGAAAGCACGAATGGGCCCCAAAGAAACAATTTAATTTATGTCATGGACTATTACTAGCAACATAGACCTGACAGCAAAAACAGAATGAAGTCCCATCCGTTAACTAGGGAGGCCAAACACTATATCAGCTAATAATGTTGCCTGGAGTAAAATGCTTGGCAATGAATCTCTACATATCCATCCAATTTGTATGTAGTGTTAGCTGTACTCAGGTTATTTATTTAGTTGTTATGGTCTATCACGTGCAAGTTTCCCAGTGCTATTTTGCATATTAAGTTTCTTCCTGCTCTAGAAAACTAGAAAATTGTTTGTGTCTGAATCCCTTTCCTTAACAAGGCACACTTTACAATCACTACTGCAATATGATTTAATCTTAACCATAAAGGGAGTTAATGAACTATCTATATGAATGATCACTGATATCCCTTATGTCAGAAAGTTGCAAAAAGGGACTATAAAGAGGAACAAATGTGGTCCCCTGAGCTTGATAACAGACCAAGGAAAAAGGATAGAACTGTGCTCCCACTCTAAATCTCGGCAGTTCTTCAACAAAGGATAAGCATATTGCAGAGGGCAATGTTCCACAAAGTTACAAACTCGTGATTGGACTGCACATCAAAAGGATAAGGATATAAAAAAAAAATGGCTCAGAAACTATAACCTGATAAGGATAGGAAGATTGCAGAGGGAAACAATCTACATATCGGGTAGAATGTACATCATCATTGTCCCCGAAGCAAAGGATGGATCTCAGTTAAAGGCTAAAAAACAATAACCTGCAAGGATAAGCAGATGAAAGAGGGAAAGGATCACAGACATCAGTGTAAACCAAATCATCAGAGGCTCAGAAGCATACGACGAAGATCAGGTAAAGGGTCCAAAACCATACACCAATACAGATCAAGCAGGTTGCAGAGAACAACACCCTACAACACCATAAGTAGAACACACATTATTGATGTTCCGGAGGCAGAGAATGGACATCAACCAAAGGTTGAAATACAGTAACCTGATATTTATGCAGGTAGTCATAAACAGACATAGACCACGCAGGGAAATAAAGTCCATTGAAGAATAAGCTTTTGAATTCAGTTTGTCTAAAGTGATGCTTCCTGTAAGTTTCTGGGCCAAAAAAGTTTTACCATGACCACTGTATCCATTGATGATCATAACAATTAAACCAAAACTTGCTACCAAACTATACATCGTCATGAGCATGTCTGACTAATAGATATGGGTCATACAATAGTTTTTCTGCCATTAGGAAACAACATCATAATAATTGTGACTACATCTCCATCCTATTACCAACAAAGCCACAAAATTGAAACCTGTTTCTAAAACAGAGATCACAACTGATGATAAATATTATGATGTGAAATTTTAATTACAAATAAACCAGCAGATACTAAAAACCATTTCACCAATTATGGAAATGAGTCAGGCCACGATTTTTGTTTTGATTTTGAGTTAGTAAAGTTTAGGGCTCAAGACTGCTCTGTCATTTTATTCTGCCAAGTGATAGTGATCTGCACTATTGCTGATATTCTGGGTTTGAGGCACTTGATCTGATGCAATGTTGTTGGCAAACACTGTACCCAAAAAGAATTGAGTCTGCAAGGCTATAACCTTGAATTTGGGCCTCAACTACCCAATTCAAACTATGCTCAAGATGAAAGAATCTTAACAACTTTAGGTTGTGTACAGAGAGTATGCAGATTGAGCTGGCTATCATATTTTCTAGGGTAAAGTGTTGCCTATTAGAGCACATTGATTTTAATGGCATAGTAGAGTAGGCACAGGGTTGTGGTGTTGGAGAAACAAGTTACCTTGGCCGTTTTTACAATGGATCAACACTGTTGAATTTACAATTGATCAACATTGTTGCATTTAGATACTATTTTGTGAAGAAAAGTTTGGAAGAGAAGGATTGATTCATAAAGCCATCAACTCCTTGGGCTGACATTTGGTATGCATTCATACTCATGTACATTATTGCAATTGCCATCCAAAATGAAGGAGATCTGTAATCAACCATTGCCGAAACTTCAACGCTTCGTCAAATGCATTATTTGACCAACATTTTGTTTATCATGCTGACAAAGGCTTGTATGCATGAGAACATGCTAGAAATAATCACATGCACTTGGGCAGATCAGCTTCCATTTTTAAGAGAATTGGTTGAGCCACTCCAAATGCATATGGCTATGCTCCTACATTGGTTTGGTCACCTACCACATTAAATTTGTAGGGGGCAGACAGACTGTCTAGGCAAGTTGTTGTTGACACTAAATAGCTTTTTACATTCTCTTTCTTTTGAGATTTTGCTTTTTTTGTTCCTTAGATCCAGAAGGTCCCTTCTTCATTTGCTAGTGGATGCTTTTGTGCTTATTTGTGAGCACTTGCAGATTTTGAATTCTGGTTCTAATAGTAACAATTTCTTTGCTAGTATGGCATAGGAATTATTTCTCTTATGCGGGAAAATGATCAATTGTATTTTTAGCATTCTCATATTAAAATTGTCATATTAGGAAGATCAATCAGATTGATTAAGAAATTAATAATAGCACCTTCTCCCTTATGAAAGTAAGTCAGAGTACTAACACAAAAGCATCATAAAGGTGACTTTAAAACCCAGAATCTAAAGCAAAAATACCATAAGAGCACTCAGAAAATTATGAAGACATTGCAGGTTCCATTTCAGTCTTGTTCTTGATTTTTATAGGGTGAATTTTCCCTGATATTGTTATGGATAAAATATTATTTGATAGTGTAAAGCTATGGTAATTAGATTTCAGATTTTTTATTTTTTTATTTTTTTTTGAAACTAAGTTGGTGTCATGAAAACTACAAGGGGCTTATACCATGACATTTTGAAGAGGTTTAACAGCCACATATGTTTAAACTTTTTACTTTGATTCTAAATTAGAGAGGGAACCTTTGGCATGCTATATGGCTGTCACGAAATCGAATTCATTTCAGAGTCAAACCTTCAATTGTGATGGAATCATTTTGAAAGCTTGAGTAGTCTGGAAATTGAGAATTGCCATACTTTCATTCTTGGTTGAGTTCACAACACTGTCACCTAAACAGGCATAAATTCCTGTGAAGTCATCTAGACCTCTAATCACTTAACTCTTTTCCACATGCTTAATTATCAATTTCTAAATTCCCTTCTAGTTTCAATATAGCTTCTTATAGGATGAAGTTCAGGTAAAATATATTGTACTCTTCCCACGTGTATGTTAGAAGTTTCTTCAATCACACAAAGTGATTTGTATTTATGGCCCCTTATTACTGTTGAGTAGCTGCTAAATATGCTTGACCATGCTAAGAGATTTTTTTTTTGATGAGCTGCAATCAAAGTCGAGGTTACCTTATATTCTAGTTTTGTTTGATTTGGTATAGCTGTGATAGAGAAGTGTTATGAATTACCAGTGATGATATGTTGTGGGCTATGCAATTGATCGTGTGCATAATTTTTTTTTTCTTTTTTTTTTTTGAGAGGGACACCTCGGCTCAACTTTCTCACAGGGCCATTGGATTTTGGATGTCTTACCAGAAATTTGGTGTCGAATGAGGGTGACTATTTTTGGTGAGGCTTTGAGAGACCCTCATATCAAGATGAATATTTCAAGAAATAAGGCCTTGAAATTTCCTAGTGGGTAGGACATTGGGGGTGTTACGATAAGGATTTGAAAGATAATAGAAGGTTGTGCAATCACATGAAGTCCTTTGTATTCATGATCCCCTTCTTTGATGTATGGAAGAGTGTAAATAAATAGTGGACATGGTAGGTTTTGAGAACATTATCAGGCTTTAGAAGGAGTTATGAGGCTTGTTGATATATATTTTGATTTCACTCTTGGAATAGTAAGGATTTGAAAAAAACTCTGGCCATTTCCCATATCATTCCAGCCTGTGAGAAACAATCAACAGAAAAGGTCTTGGTTGATGTTTCTATTAATAAAATTTAAATCACTTTATCTCCTTTTCATTGTTCATGTGACTAGTACGTTAGCATGTCAGAAATTGGAATGAGTATTTTTCTTTTTCATCCATTCTAATGACGAGGAGTTTCCTAACCTTTCAAAAAGCTCGAAATTTGGTGTATGTCCACTCAAATATTTGTCTTTTATTGGATAACAGGTGGCCTGCCTTGTTGCACCCACTAGGATGTGAGGTTATGGCAGTTCTCAGGACAATGGTGCCTTCGGAGGTTCTGAAGGCTACTATAGAGGAGAGGTTATAAGGTTGTAATCATAATACCACTCATCTTGGTCAAAGTGGTGCCTCTGCCTCTTTCATTATGAAAGAAACAACATATTAGATGGTATCTGAATAATAGTTTATTTGTGAACTGATTAATCAATTAGGAACTGAACCGTGAACATTTTGACATGTGCATTGTTGTAAACTTTCTATTGTGAATATAAATCATATCGTTGAGGATAACATAGTTCTTGTTAGAGCACAAATATGATCTTCTTTTTTTTTTGTTTGTAATTTCATAATTTTTAACGATGTCGAAAAGTTCTGGCATGATTGAGAATTACCATTTTCCTTTCTGAATCCTTTTCTCGTTTATTTTGTATTTCTAGTAATTGTTTCTCATTCTGGGAATATCATATGAAAACATAAATATGCCTTCCGTCATTGAACTGATCTAACAAATTCTGCACCCATCAAGGAAAAATACTTTGTCTTGAAATAAAAAACTTACTGATCAAAAGAAAGGGACCATCGTGAATTTCTGAAAAACCTAAACCCGAATAGTTTGATTCTTAAAGAAGTCTGAATGCAATGATTGCTGCCTATTTGTTATATTACAGATAACATATCAAAAGAAAAGCCATGGCTACCATCCCAGCCTGCTAAGGTGATGGAAACTATAATATAAGTTTCAGCAATACCTGAGAAACAATAATTTTATCTCACCGTGATTGTGAGAAGAAGATGAATTTGGTCATGAATGAACATCAGCATATTTTCCAAAACTGCAGACTACAGTTAAGTAGAAGTGATGCATAACCAATTCCCGGTTATAATTAAAACAAGACCCACCAGAGAGTACTTAATATTCATATCCTCGCCCAACAGAACTGAGCCCGCCAATGCTGTTGCTGCAAAAGTAACTGCATTGGTGATAGGCACTGCAAGGGAGATTGGGGTGTCCCCCAACATGAGAAAAACCCAGCTGAAGCTGACAAATTAACGATGAAGGGAATGGAGTATTTCCATACACATAGGAGACCGATCAAATGTTCTATATAATCGATTAACCATCCAAATATGACCTTCGTTTGGTGGGTAAACATAGTTTTCTCTTCTTGTTTTTCTCCTAAAATTGTTCAAACCAGATTCAGATATCGCTCGATTGGAATAGAAACGCAATGAGTGAATGAAACTAGCAGTGGTCTCATTGCTGGCACCATGTCATTGTATAGTTGATGGTGCTTAGGAAGCTCAATAACAACCTCAATTTTGTTATAAACAAACTCAGAAATCTAGAGAGCTACGAAGGAAGGGACAAAGAGCATTTGATGGGTGTTTAGGTTGGCAACTGTATAGAAAAAAAAACTAAGACCTGTGAAGGACCAAGTCATGAGAACCTATCCAAACCATTCAACCATATCACCGAAATAATTGAGCCAGCTCTCATATTCAAACAGCTCTCCTCTGGGAATCTTGTAGTGCTCATTCCCACAGTGCAGAGATAATAAAACAGAATCTGCCCACATGTTGATATTCACCCCGTAATGAACACCAGCAGACCAAGAATAAACGTTGGGCTCCCGAGCCAACTAGCCGTGTAGTTACCGTAGTGGTAAAATCCAGCGAATTCGCAGGTAGGTGTTGTATGTGTTGAAAATAAGGCCATGGCGGTGATGCTGATGGGTAAAGGCTGTTAACCACAACAGCTTAACAGCTATAGGGTCGGAGGTTCAAGCCCTCCTTATAGCGGTATTTTGGGTTTAGTTGGCTTTAGGTCCAGATTTTGAACCTAGGCTCTGATACCATGTGTAAGAACCTGATTCCAATTATTAGAGCCTCAATCTCTTATACACTAACAGATCTATTTTTTCTGTTGATTTAAAAGTAATAAAAGGAGCTTGCTGACCTTCTCACAAAGCTTTAAACATTTAACATCTTATCATTTTATCATAAGCAACATAAATTAAGGTGAGCATTCCATTGATATCAACTTAACAAAAGTAGTCCATGGAAAAATACTTGTTCTGGCGGTTGATGATGATACCTTTGTCTTATAGCTCCAGCTGAACGCTCCTTCTCACCGACCCAACTGGATTTACCTCTCAGCTAACTAGGAAATAAATTCCTAGCCCAGGAAACCTCCACAGGTTCCCTAGAAGAATGTGCAAAACCAGATAACAATACTTTCCTCCTCTCAAACCCAAGAAACCTCCATAGGTTTCCAAGGTCTCCCAAAATCATAACAAGTCCAAACAATCACAACCAACCCCCACCATCATAAGCAAGACCCCCCAACCTCCCCTTTCTTCCTTCTCCCTTCCCTTTTTATACCCTCCTTCCCTTCTCCATCTCAACCACCTCTCATTAATGCCATTAACTTCTCATCCATCCTTACAGTGGACTTCTCTTCTCCCAAGTAAGCTAGGAGTACATTTGGAAATGTGAGATGAATATAAAATTGAGAATTTAATAGGAAAGGATCATGTCTTCTCCCAAGTAAATCTGAAAAGTACATTTGAGAATGTGAGGTGTAATTACATGGAGAGGACCATATCTTCTCTTTAGTAAATGTGAGGGTACATTGGGGAATGTGAAAGGAATATATATATATATATATATTGATAATAAAATGGAGAGGACTATGTCTTCTCTCAAGTAAATGTGAGGGTACATTGGGGATTGTGAAATGAAATACATATATTATGAAATAATGGAAGGAGACCATATCCTACCTAATATTCAATTTGAGAAGGTAAGTGCGGAATTTGAATAATGGAAATCATGAATTTTATATTAGACCAATATTTTTCAATATTTTCAAATAATGTAAACATTAACAAAATTTGTAGGATAAGATTTAAGTGGGGCATTACAATGGAACATACTCTCCAAAGGAAGGCTATCCCATAATTTATGTTGAGAATAAGTCCCCAGCCACTGTATGGTGGTGGCGCCCTCTTTGGAAACTAAAAGGCCCTCCCAGAACAAAACTTTTCATGTGGTGCATCTGGCGTAACAAAGCTCCCACTGGGGACAATCTTCAACGTCAACCTTTCTAGGGACCTTCGTGGTGTGCACTTTGCAGGAATGTTGAAGAAATCATTGAACAACTTTTTCTCCATTGTCCCTCTATAACATCATTATGTAATCGAGTTCAACAATCATTGGCTTTGAATATCAGATGGACTAGTTAGACAATTTTATCAACTTAGGAATTATGGTGGAATCACGCTCACCCCACAAAACTAAGGAATATTCTGCTTCTGGTTTGCTGGTGTATTTTGTTAAGTAGAAACAAACTCATTGTTCTTGGTAATCCTCCACACTGGTCACTTGTCGTTGCACACATCACTACACTTAATAACTTGATACCTGATGACGATCCCATTCAGCCCCATAGAAACGTCTCAGCGAAACACATCAATAAATCCCTCGCTTGGGCATATTTCGATGGATCCACGCAGCAGACAAGTTGTGGTGGGGGTGTTATTTTATACCTTAATGATGATCATTATTTTAAACTATGGATGGGCCTAGGATGTGGCACAAATAACTATTCAGAACTTATTAGTCTTAGACATCTCCTCCACTTTGCATTAGAAAAAGGATGCAGGTAACTTCAGATCTGTGGCGATTCAAAACTTGTCATTAACTGGTTCAATCAACAACCGGTTTGTCACTTGCACACACTTAGAAACCTATTGGACGATGTTTTATTATTAAAAACATAGTTTGATGTCATTTCTTGTAAACATATTTACAGGGAAAGGAACTTTCCGATCATCTACCCAAGGAGGTCGCGCTCCATCCACGTGGTCACTGGTTGATACATGAGTAGATCGGGCACGACTTCTATCAATAATTTCAGCAACCTTTTGATGATCAACAACTTCAGGGGGAAAATATGCCCTGATTTATAATGAACCTCTTTTGACAACACTTCCCTGCAGATATCAATTTTTTGTTTATATTTCCAGACATGTTATATTTTGTATATTTATTACGAGTATATCAGTTACAACAATGTAACAGATAGTCATATCAATATGTGGCTCGACCACTAGTTTTTGATATATGCTTCATTAAAGCATCTACAACATGTAATTTTCAATCTTAATGGAAGTTATGATTTTTCTTTGGGGAAAAATCAGTTTTTTTGGATAAATTACATTAATAATTTAGGACCAACCAGTTTGGAATCCTACCAATGTTCATCATCACGACAAAGTTGGAGAGCGAGATCAAATACTTATTGTAGAGATGCAATGGTAAAATGCTATTAGTCACTAAGACAAACAATAAAATAATAAAATGGTATGTTATAGTGAGTCTTAAAAAAAAATAAAACAAACAATTTATTATTTAATAATAATAAAATCTATATATTTAATTATGTATTGATTATTTTTATTTAAAGAAACATCTAGAAACAATTAAAATGATTATTATCATCTTATTAATATAGAAATTAGAAATTCATTAAAATAACAAAGAAGGGAGCCAAAAAATACTACGAAAATCTATATCCAAATGTATATTAATACTCCTATAAACATTATTAAATTATAATCATTCTCAAAATAATAAATATTGTAAAAGAAATTAAAAATAGAGGCTTCGAAAATTCTAAATAAATAATAATATATAAAAAGAAAGCTAATGGAATGATAACATAGTAGAGGAAAATATGTATATATATACTATGTCACAAAGTTCGTCGAACTTTAACCTTGAGGTTCAAATTTTGGTGAAGCTTAAAAAAAAAATTGAAGTTCGGCGAACCTTAAAGAAAAAGGAAGTTCGGCGAACCTCATCAAACCTCATAGTCATTGACCAAGTCCATAGATCAAAACTCATAACTTCATGTCACAACTCAAGCTTGTAATTTATCCTTGCAGTTTCCATGTTAGTGATAGCATTTTTTATGTTTACTAATGTTGATTTCCTACTATTTTATCCTATAATTCATTTTAAATTAGTATGTGTGTATAATGTCACATGGTTCAGGTTTCAATTTCCTCAATTGTAGCACAATTTACTATTTTTGTTGTTTTTCATCCATCGTGTCCCTATTTAGATTATTAGATCTTTTTTCTATCTCGATGGCTTCTCTTAATTTACGGTGATGGAAATGATCACTTGATCTAGGTGGATATTCGTGGCCACCTGCCTATTACCCTCACCATTGTTCCTTTTTTTTTTCTCAGTTTCCTTAATTGTAGCACAATTTACTATTTTTGTTGATTTTCCATCCATCGTCCCTATTTAGAGTATTAGATCTTTTTTCTATCTCGATGGCTTCTCTTAATTTACGGTGATGGAAATGATCACTTGATCTAGGTGGATATTGGTGGCCACCCACCTATTCCACTTGGACCCTCATCATTGTTCCTTGTTTTTTTTTCCTCAATTTCTTTAATTGTAGCACAATTTACTATTTTTGTTGATTTTCCGTCCATCGTCCCTATTTAGAGTATTAAATCTTTTTTCTATCTCAATGGCTTCTCTTAATTTAGGATGATGGAAATGATCATTTGATCTAGGTGGATATTGGTGATCACCCGCCTATTCCACTCACCATTTTTTTTTGTTACCAATTTCCTTAATTGTAGCACAATTTACTATTTTTGTTGATTTTCCATCTATCGTCCCTATTTAGAGTATTAGATCTTTTTTTCTATCTCGATGGATTCTCTTAATTTATGGTGATGGAAATGATCACTTGATCTAGGTGGATATTGGTGGCCACCCGCCTATTCCACTTGGACCCTCACCATTGTTCCTTGTTTTTCCTTAATTGTAGCACAATTTACTATTTTTAGCATTTTTTCGGGTCATGAACTTCCGGACTCGTTTTGAGGCCTAAACGATTTTTTTTGGAAATAATAGTCTAGGAAATTTATTTGAATCATGTTTTTAGTCGTAGTCCTCAGAGAGATATTTCCAACGAGTTATCATGCACGTCAAACAGAGATAATATGACCAAGTTACGACCTCGGGAAGTTGGTTGCCAAACTAACCACAACAAGTCCCATAAACTCTTGGTGTTATATCTCCTTGGGTTAGGGTTTTGGTTGTTTAGGGTTTTCTCTTATTGTTCAATAATAAAAAGGCCCTTGAGCCTCATCGTAACTCAGTTCAGAGGCATGTAGCCACCACTTCTCTTCTCAAAGATAAGCTGCCATCGCTCGAGATAGTCTCATTTCCATCGTGTTTGTAAGCAATTTTTATTATTTGATATTAATGAAAGGAAGTGTTATTTATGCTGCATCTCTCTATTTATGGTTATCTCTGTAATTTGTTGCGTTCCTGTTTAAATTCAGATCATTGGTATCAGAGCGGTCTACTTTTTCTCTGTTTTTCTTTGCGTGTCCCCAACAAGGTGGGGATATAAGGAGTTAGGGCTCGAACTGGTCAAACCTTTGCGATACTAGCATCGTAAACCCCGACGGCCTCCCATGGGGAAAGAAAAGAAAGATGAGGCAACAGGAGATCCTATCAAAATATTGCTCGAGGAGGCCCTCGAGAAACAAAGGAACGTGATGGTGGATAACTTTGCTCAGATCCTTCAACGGTTGCCCATCGGTAGCGCATCCACATCCAACAACCACTCTGGAGGCTCCACAACTTTTAAGGTACAAGTAAACTTTGACATTCCCATATTTGAGGGCCAAATAGATGCAGATGTCGTAGATAAATGGTTGAATCTGGTAGAAGGATATTTTTCTATTCATGATTTTTCTTTCAGGGAAAAGATTACTCTTTCTCTTCTCAAAGTCGCTGCCCATGTCAAGGACTAGTGGGAAACCTATTGTGAGCAGAAGGATGAAAGTACAACCTCATTGCTTTAAGCCGCTCCCACTTGGAATTCATACCGGGACGCCATCAAGGAGTAGTACTACCCAGTCAGGAGTTATGAGGACAAATACATAAAGTGGACCACGCTGCGGCAGGGAAGGGACCAAGATGTGTCGGAGTTTACAATGTTTTTCATACCCTTTGCATGAAGTTGGGTATCAAGGGTTCTGAGAAACATTTGGTACTCAAGTACCACAGTTGCCTACATCGATACATCCAGGACGATATGGAGTTCCTTGACATCTCCTCGCTCGGCACAACATACCAATAGACCATCAAGATCGAGCAGAAGTTTAAATAGAAGAAGTGAGACTTTGGATCTACAGATCCAAAGCAAGGGAAATATGCCCCCAAACCGCAGAACAAAGGACAAAGCCCGACCCAGGACAAGCCGTCAAGGCCACAAGAAAAGGAAAATGCTGTGAAGCCGAAGAAGGACACTGGAAAGTCGTGTGAGTTCCATAAGAGCTCCACCCACAACCCAAGTGTGTGTCAGGCCAAGTAGTCATTTGTGGCCAAGTTGAAGGCTTCAAAATCAGATGCATGTTCTGACTCTAAGTTAGAATCTGACAAGGGGAATGACAAAGGGAAGTAGATTATTGATGTGGAGCCCAATGGTACCATCGCCACCACAAAGATCCAGAAGGAGGAACTCGAAGATCCAGAGGAGGAGGAGCATTTCTTCCACTCCCAGATGTGGGTAAAGGGTTCCCTGCTACAATTCATTGTCGACAGCGGAAGCCAAAAGAACCTCATTGCAGCATAGGTTGTGAAGCGGCTGTGCTTATCAACCACCACACACCCACAACCATACACCATTAGGTGGCTTCACCAAGGATGGGATCTGCACGTGAGCCAACAATGCCGCCTTACATACAACATCAAGCCCTTCACATATGAGGTATTATGCGATGTTTTTCCACTTGATGTTTGTGATGTATTATTAGGCCAACCATACTTGTGGAAGCGACATGTTGTGTATGAGTGAAGGCCTCGCGTTGTTATTGTTACATTGGGAAATAAGTTGTATAAGATACTGGAGGTAGTACCGCCTACCGCCATCTCTCTGGTTACTGCAAAACAATGCAGTAAGGTCATTTCCAAAATCGGGAAATTTGTTTTCCTGATGATATGCCCTCAAGGAAAGAAGAAGATGGTGGCCACGACCTCCAGACAGGGCCCCTCCGCACGACAACAACAGATGGACAAGGTCATGGAGGAGTACGAGGACATCTTCACCTCCCCTGCAGGGGTGCCTCTGCACTGTCAGGTCAAGCACTCCCTCAATTTGACCCCAATTGCATTGTTACCCAATGGACCAATCTATCGGCGCTCTGTTCTAGAGAACAATGAAATCAAGAGGAAAATTCAAGAGCTGCTACAGAAAGGTCACATTCGGTCGAGTTCATCACCCTATGGGAGCCCAATCATGTTGGTACAAAAGAAAGATGGGACTTGGAGACTCTGTATTGACTATCAGACGTTGAACAAGATCATTGTTCGGAATAGGTACCCGATCCCACAGATTAATGACCTTCTGGACCAACTCAAGGGGGGAAAATATTTCAACAAGATCTACTTGAAGTTTGGATATCACTAGTTACTAATCGAACCCTCCGATGTGTGGAAGACTGCCTTCAAAGCCAAGGAGGGCCTTTTCAAATGGTTAGTTATGCCTTTTGGGTTGACGAATGCCCCTGCAACCTTCATGAGGCTGATGGATGACCTCTTGCGACCATTCACCAACTCATTTGTAGTTATATACTTAGATGACATCCTGATCTTCAGCTAGAGTTGGGAAGAGCACCTCCACCACATCCGACAGGTTCTCCAAACACTGCGGCAACACAAGTTGTGTGCCAATTTGGAGAAATGCACTTTGGCATGACTGAGGTTCAGTATCTGGGATACGTTATTGATGAATGGGGGATACATGTGGATCCAACCAAGATCCAAGTCATTCGGGATTGGCCAGCCCCAACCACTCCGACAGAGCTTCGTAGCTTTCTGGGTCTTGCTAATTTCTACCGTAGGTTCGTGTTGGGGTTCTCTCATATCACTTGGCCCTTGAGTCAAGTCACCAAAGGAGGAGCGAAAGCAAAATAATTTTGTTTTGAATCTCAATGGAAGGCATTCGAATGAGTTGAAACATCACCTCTACTCTGCACCAGTACTCAGATTAACAGACTTGCAACAACCATTTGAGATCGAGACAGATGCCTCCGACTATGCTATTGGGGCAGTCCTTACTCAACAAGGGCATCCAGTGGCATATCACAGTGAGACACTTTCAGACACAATCTGGAAGTATCCCACTTATGAAAAAGACATGTATTCCATTGTGCAGGCTTGCCAATAATGGAAGCATTACATTTTTGGGAACGAAACGGTCATCCACACAAACCACCAACCCCTGTAGTTCATACATACACAAGGGAAGTTGCAGAATGATCGCCATCAAAAGTGGTCCACATACCTACAACAATTCCATTTTAACATCAAGTACAAGAAGGGCATAACAAATAATGTTGTAGACTGCCTCAGCCGACCATTGATCATGGCGTTAACCATTGTGCTCAACTCTTGTGGGCACGAGACTTCTAATTGGCCACTTCTCTATAAAAGCAACCCAAATTCGGCCACACATACCATACGCTCTTGGAGGGTCAGTAAGTTCCAGATTTTCACCTCCAGGACGCTTTGTTATGCCACCTAGGACACCTTTGTGTTCCTTCAAGCAAGTGTACGAAGATGATTTGGGAAGTGCACTACAGTTGAGCTGCTGGGCATTTCGGGGTCGAGAAAATAGTGGCCGTACTGCAGAAGTATTTCTATTGGCCGAATCTTCGAGAGGATGTCGGGAAGTACATTAGATCCTGCACTGCCTATGCCATTGCCAAACTGACCATCAAGAAGCAAGGTCTCTATACTCCGTTTCCTACCCCTAGACGACCTTGGGAATCCATCTCCATGGATTACATGTCAAGCCTTCCTTCTACTAAGCATGGAAACGACTGTGTTTTTGTGGTCTCGACAGATTCTCGAAGATGGCTATTATGGCGGCCTGCAAGAAGAGTATCACAACAGAAGCCACTGCTAAACTCTTCTTTGAACGAGTGTGGGTACACTTTGGGATCCCACAGTCTATCATCTCAGGTTGGGACAATAGGTTCCTCAGTACATTTTTGTCGAGTCTCTGGTTGATGCTAGACACCAAGCTCACTAAGTCTACAACTTTCCATCCCCAAACAGATGGCCAGACAGAGGTCGCCAATAGGATGATCATACACATTTTGCACATGTGCAACTCAAAGCATCCACACACATGGGATGAGAGCCTCCCTTATGTCCAACACAGTTACAACTGGGCTCTCCACAACTCGACTGGCCACAACCCCTTTTAGGTGGGCTTGGGATTACAGCCAGTATGTCCCATTGATGTGGCCATACCATTTGCAGCGATTCGGATAGATTCATCTCATGTTCAGTCTGATGCCGACAAGGCAAATAGCTTCATTGAGCACATTTAATAAATCCGCCAACAGGTCCATGACATATTTGACAAAGCCAATGCTAAGTACAAGCAACGACGTGATCAACATCGGGTGCCACAAAAGTTCCAAGTGGGTGACAAAGTTTGGCTACATTTGCAGAAGGAGCGCCTCACTGAGCCCCATCGCAAGATTTTTCACTTGCTTCGATATGGGACATACACCATCACCAAGGTTGTGGGAGATAATTCTTTTGAGCTCAGCATTCCCCCATTCCTTGGCCTGCACCCAGTGTTCAATGTGCATTGCCTTCGACCATACTTTCCACCATTATTGGACACATCCGACATCGCAGAACAACTCACACTAGCAGAGTTAAATCCAGACTGCATGGAACAAGCTACAATTGATCGGATCATGGACACGCAGATGAAGAACACTCACCAACAGAAGGTCCAACTGTATCGAGTTGTCAAAGTCATCCAACTCCTGCACCGAGGAAAATGGCTCACTAGAGATCAAGTTCAACAGAAGTTTCCTCATCTCATGGAAGAACTCAACGCAATGGAGACCATCACTTCCTAAGTGGGGAGGAATGATCCAGGTGGATATTGGTGGCCGCCTGCCTATTCCACTTGGCCCCTCACCATTTTTTTTTCCAGTTCCCTTAATTGTAGCACAGTTTTTTTGGGTCCTTAAATTTCAAAGCCATTTTGAGGCCTAAACAATGTTTTTTTTTGGCAATACTCATCCTAGAAATTTCATTGAACTCACATTTTCATTTGTATTCCTTGGAGAGATATTTACAATGAGGTATCATGCGCGTCAAACGGAGATAATATGACCAAGTTACGACCCTGGGAAGTTGGCTACCCAACTAACCACAACGAGGTCCATAAACTCTTTGTGTTACATCTCCTCGGGTTAGGGTTTTGGTTGTTTAGAGTTTTCTCTTATTGTTCAATAATAAAAAGGCCCTTGAGCCTCATTGTAACTCAATTCAAAGGCATGTAGCCGCCACATATCTTCTTAGAGATAAGCTACCATCGCCCGAGCTAGTCTCCTTTCCATCATGTTTGTAAGAAAATTTCATTATTTGATATTAATGAAAGAAAGTTTTATTTCTGTTGCATCTATGTATTTATGGTTATCTTTGTAATTTGTTGAGTTCCCGTTTAAATTCGGATCATCACTCCTAGCAAGGACCTTGGAATCCTCTAAATAGATATGGTGTTTTTGTCTTTTTAGCATGTTCAACAAAAGTAGAAGAATGAGTCCTACAGTGTCTAAGGTTAGTTGCATGCTCTTGAATCCTCTGATACATGGAATGATTTGTCTCTCCAATATAGGAGGTTCCATAGGAACATGGAACCAAATAAACACCCTTCATGTTTTTCGAATCCACTGGATCTTTTACGGATCTTAACGATCCACGAATGGTTTTTAAGGGTCTAAATGTAGAAAAAACCTTGTGCCTACTAAGAATCTGAGTAATCGTGTTCGTAGTCCCTTAGATAAAGGGAAGATGGACAATAGATGCCCCTTCAACCAACTCTTTCTTAGTCCTAGGACCCCGTCTGGATTTAAAAAAATATCTAATACATTAGTATCTACTATAACCATTCTTCTTGAAAACATTGAGGAGATGGATTTTCTCATTCACAAGATGGTTTTCATAAAAAACCCTTAAAGCCCGAGTGGCTAGTGTGTTGAGAACACCTAGCTTTTGGGTTGGATAGTGATGGGAATTCACATGTAAATATTATTCAGTGTAAGTTTTTTTACAAAAGACCCGGTGAGAGAAAGAACCGTCTTCTTTTTTGGAGACAAACATATGAAGGAAGGGAAAGCTACCATCAACTTTAGCTTCCATGGTACATTTGATGGAACTTGATTGATTGTTGAGATGTTGAAAAATAAATCTAATTTCTCATGGCCATGGGGCCATAAGATAAAGGTATTATCAATAAACATTTTCCACACTTTTGGTTGAAATTTAGTAGAAGTTAAATCTTTAGATTCAAAATCCTCCATGAACAGGTTCACAATGATGGGAGAGAGGGGAGAAGCCATCGCTACCCCGCAAGTCCATTCATAGAATTCACCTTCAAAGAAAACGAAGGTCGAGATATAGAAAATATATAGAAGCTTGGTTGTATCACGGTCATTTATGTGATTAATTACTTCAACAACCTCATTAATAAGGATGTTGGTATAAACAAAAACAATATCAAAACTAATAATATCACCCGACTCAAATTCAACCTTCTTTAACTCATTCATGAAAGAGAAAGAGTCCTTAACAAAAGAATCAGTACGACCAACCAAAGGCTTAAGCTTTCAAGCTAAATATTTAGCAAGGAGATATGTAGACCCACCTATTGTATTGACAACGGGTGTAAGGGGAACCCCTTCCTTGTAAATCTTAGGAAGCCCATAGATTCTCGAAGTGAGAGAGTTTCTCTCAATAAGTTTGTGGCTTATGGAGCTGATAGATTTATTAGATTTAATAGCCAAGGAAATAGCTTTTTAAACCTTTTTAAGGGGTTTCTTATTGAGCTTTCTATAGCTCTCACTGTTACACAAGTGATCCAATGTTTTTCTTAAATAATCTTCTTTATCTAAGATTACAATTGCCCCTTCTTTATTGGCTTTAAAGGCAACAATGTTTGGGTATTGTTCAAAGTTTTAACACATTTAATATCACAAATATTAATATAATGGAAATTGTTAATCAAAAAAACTTTGCTTATAGACTCAAGCCTATTTTATCTAAATCTATATTCAAAGAATAATTTTCCTTTTTGGAAATGAAGCAATTGGAGTGGCCCAGGAGGGATTACACGGTATTAAAGATCAGAACTTAAAGGGGTTTGTCATTAAGATAGATATATCAAAAGCTTATGACATAGTCAACTGGATTTATATCAGGCTTCTTTTGGCCCATTTGGGTTTCTGTAATGCCCCAAACTAGGAAAAGTAGTAATATGCAAAGAAAACAATGAATGCAACACCAAAAAATTTAAACATTCAGTTCACACCCATGTAGAAACTAGAAATGATAACCAACTGAGCCATTTTATTAAGATATGGGAGCAATAATACAACAATGTGGAAGAAGTGCACCTGGACTTGCCTCAATGGCAAGTGTGACAAAGCTTGAGTGATAAAATGATAGGCCCAGATGGTAGAATCAACTACTACAATGATGCCCTGCATTGCCCTAGTAAAATTGTGTTGTCTGCTGAAAAGATGCTACTATAAACCCCACCTCAGGTGCTAAAAAAGATACCAAATTAACACCAATCTCCTCAAACAAAACCCACCAAAACCCATAAAGGGTTTGGCCTGGTTTTGACCCCGAAAATTCGACCTCCAAGTACCACGTCCTCCTATAATTACTAGAAAGTACGACTTGCCTGAAACTCTAGAAAAATCTCTCCAAATCACCCTAAACATGATGAGATACACTTCCACGAAGTTCCCCTTATCTCTCCCAGCAAATGCTTTCCCCAGAACTCGACCCCCAAACTCCCACATGTACCGAGTGAGAGGCTTATGCGCTAGCCCTGAATGTTGTAAGTCATATTTCTCTCAAGCAACAAGCTCATGCTCCAAAACTTCTCCCAAAGGCTAGTGTCCCACTGAACCTCCTTCGCCAAAATTCTCCCGATAATTGTACCCTAGAAGACCCCTAAAACAACTACCATGTATTCCCTTCCTGCATCCTCCTAGAATACGCACTAGTTGAGTGATATGATCTTTATCCTCTCTAGCACTCCTACAAAATGGTAGAATGGAACCTCATTAGGGTGGAACTCACAGTCCACTGAAGAAAGGGTGAGTTCTCCGCTTGGAAACCTCGTTGCTAAACAACAAGTGACCCGACTAAGCAGCTTGAGAAACCAAAGTGAATTCGATAGGAAAATGATACCAAATGAGGCCAAGGCTCCTCTATTATAATTCATGGGCCTTCTTTCCCCATGTGGGCTCCTCCATCAAGACTTTCGACTTCCCTCCTTGGCTATTCGCACTTTTTCCTTGGTCAAGTGTGTGTTTCTTCATGTGGGTGGCCCCCACACTTCATTAACCAAACATTATGCCCCCCTTTCTCCTCCTAAGTCATTTTCCAAAAATTTTGTGGATCCCATGGCCTCCAAAAATGTTAAAATTGTGGAAAATGATTCGGTGACAAATTAAGTTAGGAAGGGAGATTACAGTCCTCCCCTCCCAAATGTTGCTTGTCCCCAGGAAACTTCAACGTCGGATGCTTACGTATGTGTTCACCCTCTGGGGTGGCATCCTCATCCTTTAAACTCCTCCAACGCACCAAATACTCTCTGATAATTATGCTCCTCAACTTCCTTTCCTTGGTCTCCAAAATGGCTTCCAGTTCCAGAAATAGATGCCCCTCATCATCTAGTGGTGGAAACTCCACAATTATCATCACCTGCTGCCCTAACACCTTCTTGAGGCATGAAACATGAAAGACAATGTGGATCTTACTCAATGGGGGAAGCTCCATCACATAGGCCACGTCTCTAACTCTCTGAATCAACTTGTATGGCCCATAGAAACATGTTTGTAGCTTCTCGACCCCCCTCTGCTTCAATGTGGACTGGAGATATGGTTGTAATCGCAAGTAAACCAAGTCCCCCTCCTGAAATTGCTTCTTAACCCAATGCCTATCTACATACATCTTTTGTGGATTTTGAGCTATCAATATGTTATCCTTAAGAGCCTTGAGGATGTCTTGGTTCTCTTGGATCCAATATTTTTCATTTGGGGTCCTGTTGTCTCCAAAAACAATGTTCGCAAAAGAGAAAGCATCATATCCATACAAGGCATGGAAAGGTGACATATTGATGGACATCACCTAGGTGTAGCCACCGAATCCATGCTCTCTACTACCCGGTCACATAGTTTTGAAGATAGACCTCCAACCATTTGTTGAACCTCTCAGCTTGACCATCAATCTATAGATGGTAACTCATGCTTAGGGTGAGCTTAGTGCCCACTAATTTGAAGAACTCCTACCAAAATGCTCCCATGAACTGACTGTCTCTATCACTACTTTAGTCTAAGGGAGCCCATGCAAGTGAAAGACCTCCCTGAAGGATATTTCATCCACCTATGATGTTATATATTGGGTTGGTATGGTGAAGAAGTGGGCATATTTGGTTAGCAGTTCTACCACCACATATATACAATCCTTCCACTGCACTGCTGGGAGCCCCGTGATGAATTCCATGGAGATACCCTCCCATTTCCCCTTAGGAATGGGAAGTGGATGCAGTAACCTTGTTGGGTGAGTAAACTCCCTCGTTCCTCGAGCAAGCCTCACACTCCTATACATATCTCAATACATCCCCCTTGAGGCCTTTCCATGTGAACCACTCTCTGATTATCATATATGTCTTCTGGAAACCCCAGTGTCCCGATAATGGGGAGTCATGAGCTGCGTGGAGAATCCTCTCCTTCAACTGTGAACTTGACACCAAGAATATACGCCCCTTGTAGTAAATTACTTCATCCATCATCCTCTAGCACTCATCAACACAAATTCCCTCCAAAATATCACATGCCCTTTGGTCCTTGGAGTACTTCACCAACAATTGCGCCTTCTAGTCAAGGCAAATTCTCATGAGTGAAAGTGTCACAGACCTCCTGGATAATGCCTTTGCTACTATGATGTGCTTTCCCTTGGCATAATGTCGATATCGTAGGCTTGCACCTTGCTGAACAATATTTGTTGCATGTCACTGAGGCCTTGCCGCCCCATGAAATGGTGAAGACTATTATGGTCTGTCTTCACCCAAAGTTTGTTGCCCACTAGGCACTGCCAGAATTTGGCCAATGAATGCATGATGGCCAACATCTCCTTGTCGTAGATAGAGTACAACCTCTCACGTGGGAGGAGTTTTCGACTGTGAAAAGTAATGGGGTGTTCATCTTGAGACAATATTGCACCAACCCCCTCTCCTAATGCATCACACTCCAATGTGAATGGTTGTGTGAAATCCAAAAGTGCCAAAACTGGGTAGTTTCTCATCACCTCCTTGAGGCGATCAAATGTTGACTATGTTTTGTCCGTCCATGCGAAAGCCCCCTTCTTTGTTAGATCTATGAGGGAGGCTGCTAATTGTGAGAATCCCTTTATGAACTTCATATAGTAGGTGCATATCCCTATGAATCCCCTCAGCTTGGTCACATTCTGGGGTCTAAGCCAATTCGAGATGGCCCTAGTCTTCTCCTCATGCACTCTCACTCCATCTGCACCAATGATGTGTCCTAAGTAGAGCATCTTTGTTAGTCCAAACTCACACTTGGATAGTTTAGCGTAAAAAAGTTTCTCCTTTAGGATACACAACACTATCTCTAAGTGTTGCAAATGCTCCTCCCATGTTCAGTTGTAAATCAGGATATCATCGAAGAACACCAATACAAAATTTTGCAGCTACCCATGAAATACATGGTTCATACAATACTGAAAAGTGGCAGATGCATTGGTCAGCCCAAGAGCATGACCAAGAACTCAAAGTGCCCATAGTGGCACTTGAGAGTCGTCTTGGGGATGTCCTGATCCCTCACCCTAATCTGGTGGTACCTTGAGCGCAAATCTATCTTAGAGAAGTATTTGGATCCTCTAAGCTCATCCATCATCTCATCAATGTGTGGGATGGGGTGTATGTTCTTTAAGGTCTTCTTGTTGAGCACCCTATAATCAATGCACATGCGCAAGGTCCCGTCCTTCTTCTTCACTATAACTACTAACGAAGCGAAGGGGCTAGAACTCAACCTAATGTGCCCCAATGCCAGAAATGCATTGATAGCACACTCTATCTTATCCTTATATGCCTTAGGATGCTTATAAGAAGTGGTGATGAGCACTTGCACCTTAGGCTCTAACTCAATGGCGTGCTCAAAACCCCTGTCAGGTGGCTACCCTAGTGGTATGTCCCCAAACACTGCCAGGAATCTATCCAAAATGGTATGTATGTCTGAGTGAGGTGGTTTGGGCTATCCTCAAACATCTGAAATCCTCAGCTCCACTGCCCAGGCTATGTCCCCATGCCTCAAGTCAGCCTCCATCCCGTGCACTAAAATTGTTTGTGGAGGGTATAAATGCATGCCCCAAAGAACTACCAACTTGTTATCCGACCATGTGAACTCCATCTCCAGATTCCTCCAATTAGTGGTGAACTGGCCAAGGGAGTAGAGCCATTGGAAACCCGTCACTACGTCGGTGTTTGACACATCAACCACGAAGAAATGATCCATCACCAAATAGTTCCCCATGGTCATTATTAATGCGAGAACATATCGGGTGCACTGCATAGTCCTGTCACCCGTCACCAGGATTGAGAATCCCTCAAACTCCTCTGTAGTGATGCCTTGCCTCTGGACCATCTAGGCATCAATGAATTTGTGGGTGGCCCCACTGTCTACTAAAAATGAGACACGTTATCCCTGCATTGTGTCTCAAATCCTCAAAGCCAAAAACTTAGGAACTCCATACAAGGAAGCAAGGACCCCCCCAATTGGTGCGAAAGGTGCTCCCCTGGATGGTGGTGGTGGTCACCTCTCTACCTAACCCTCATTATCTCCCCTGCCAAACTCAAACTCCACATCATCCTCTCAATCACTATCTCAGAAGACCATGATATAGTGGGCCTTGTCGGTTGTGCACCGGTGGCTTGCTGCCCATGGCTCCCAACAGGTAAAACATAGTTTCCTCCTCCGGAGGTTTATCCTGGTCTCCTCATCCAACTTCCCACGTCTCTGGGTTGCTCATTGTGGTGGGGTTATAATGTCACTTCCCTTCTGGGGATAGGGGGTTCGTGATGGAAAGGATGCTCTGGCCTTGGGGATTGCCCCCTGCAAATCTCTAGCATAAGTCACTGCCTCCTACAAGGTAGAGGGCCTATGTCACTTCACCAGTCTAAAAAATAGCTCCAATAACCCCTCTATGAAAGTGTACACCCTCTTAGCCTCGGATAGGTATGGAACCAAAATTAAAACCCTAAAAAACTATTCTATGTAATGCTTTGGGTGGCTGGTCTGTCTAAGTTGGGTCAACTGCCTGAAGTGAGCCTTCGGGTCCCTCCTATCAAAGTGTTCCACCACTCTCCATGTGAAGTCCTCATAATAGGTCATGTTGGCATGCCCCAATGTGGACAAGCCATGAAACCACCACGCATGTGCTTCCCCCTCTAAGTGTAAGGTAGCCATTTTGATGGTTTCCACAATTGTCATCCGATTAAGCTAGAAATAAGTATCCAACTTCTCCACCCAAGCTCAAGTTATGCACTTGGTAGAGCCATCATATGTGGGGAAATACATCCTCCAAATGGTATGATGTAGCTTTGAGTTATGTGTACTCGGTCCCCCATTGTACCTGCCCTTCTCATTTTGTTTGATTTGGTAGTAGTCTCTAAATGACATGGCTAATTTGAAATCTCCCCCCCCATGGCTTCCCACTCCTTGAAGATTCCCATGGGTATCTTATTATCCAGTCATCCATGCTCACTAGGTGTTGATGGTAAGAAAGTAGGAAACGTAGTTATGGATGGCCCACTGAAATTTGGTAGGTGGGTGGCTGGTGAAGGGTGGTCATACTCTTGTGAGGCCCTTGAAGTCTCTCCAAATGTGAACTAGCGATTAAGGCCCTTGTCCCTATTATGTTGTTTGATTTCCTCCAGAATCTCTTTCTGTCCCCTAGCCAAGTCATTCAAAGCCTTCAAGAGGCTATCAAATGTTGCTTCTTCCTTATTTCTTGGCTCCCCCATCTCTACTACAACTATTGCCTTCCCACATGCCTCCAGATTAGGTGTAATCTCCAACTCTCTTTCCCTACTCCTATACCTCTGCCTCTGGTAAGTGATGTTATGCATGTCCTCCTCATTCATAGGAAAAGTCTCCCATGATTGAGCCAAGATCTAAGCTCTGATACCACTGTAATATCCCAAACTAGGAAAAACAATGATATGCAAAGAAAACAGTGAATACAACACCAAAAAATTTAAACATTCAGTTCACTCCCATGTAGAAACCAGAAATGATAACCAACTGAGCCATGTTATTAGGAAATAGGAGAAATAGTACAACAATGTGGAAGAAGTTCACCTAGGCTTGCCTCAATGGCAAGCGGGACAAAGCTGGGTGATAAAATGACAGGCCTAGATGGTAGAATCAGCTATTATAATGATGTCCTGCACTGCCCTAATAAAACTTTGTTGTTTGTTGAAAAGATGCTGCTAGAAACCCCATCTCTAGTGCTCAAAAAATTATACCAAATTAACCCCAAGCTCCTCAAACAAAACCCACCAAAACCCAGAAAGGGTTTGGCTTGGTTTTGACCTTAGAAATTCGGCCTCCAAGTACCATGCCCTCCTCCAATTGTTGGAAAGTATGACTTGCCTACCCCAAAAATGTTGAGATACACTTCCCCAACTTTTCCCTTATCTCTCCAAGCAAATTCTTGCCCCACAACTCAACCCCCAAACTCCCACGTGTGCCTAGTGAGAGGCTTATGTGCTTGCCCTAAATATTGTAATACATACTGCTCTCAAGCATCAAGTTATTGCTCCAAAACTTCTCCCAAAGGCTAGTGTCCCATTGAAACTCCTTCCCCAAAATTCTCCCGACAATTTCACCCCAGAAGACCACTGAAACAAATCCCACGTATTCCCTTCCCGCTTCCTCTTGGAATACACACTAACTGAGTAATGGCTAAGTGATATGATTTGAATCCTCTCCAACACTCCTCCAAATTGGTAGAATGGAACCTCACTAGGGTGGCACTCGTAGTCCTTCGAAGAAAGGGTGAGTTCTCCACTTGGAAAACTTGTTGTTAAACAACAAGTGACCCAACTAAGAAACTTGAGCAACCAAATTGAATTTGATAGGCAAATGATACCAAATGAGGCTAAAGCTTCTCTATTTATAATTCATGTGCCTTCTTTCCCCACGTGGGCCTCTCCATCTAGACTTTCGACTTCCTTCCTTGGCTATTTGCACTTTTTCCTTAGGCATGTACGTGTTTCTTCATGTGGGCAGCCCCCACACTTCATTAACCAAACATTACACACATTTTCTCCTCCTAAGTCATTTTCCCAAAATTTTGTGGGTCCCATGGCCTAAAAAAATGTCAAAATTGTGGAAATTGATCTAGTGGCAAATTAAGTTAGGAAGGGACATTACAGTTTCACACTGGACTTTATTGCCTGGGTAATGAGTTGTATCCAAACAATTTCTTTTGTTGTGTTTGTAAATGGATCGGTGCCCCCCTTTTGTCATGCCTAAAGAGGGTTGCATCAGGGATGCCCCCTTTCCCCACTTCGATTCCTACTTGTTGCACAGGGGCTAAGTTGTCTCCTAGCATAAGCAAAAAGATAGGAGGATTTTCAAGGAACTCTTATAGCTTGATTTTTAGCTCTTACACATCTTATTTTTGTCGATGACATTCTCATATTCTATAACCGGACTCTATGAGAAGTGAACATGTTAACAAAGACTCTTTCCCTTTACAAGAAATCCACAGGTATGGCCATACACAATAGAAAATCCACAATTGCCTTTCACAATCTAGATGATAGGAAGGTATTCCATATAACTTGGCTTCTCCCATACGAATCTAAGCCATTGTGTGAGGGCATGAAGTACTTGGGGTTTCATCTCAAGTGAAACTACTATAGCAAGGAATATTGATATTGCCTCATTTCCAAGGTGGAGAAAAGAACAAAAAGTTGGTGTTTTAGGTGGCTATCAAGGTCAGTGTGATTAGTCTTCATAACATTAGTGTTAGCATTCATTCCAATATATTAGATGTCTCTTGCATGGATCCCTAAATTTATCCTGGAAAAACTTTGAAGAATCTACTCAAATTTCCTTTGGGTTGAGAAGCAAGATCAGAAGGTGCTCCCTTAGGTTAAATGGGATAAACTAGCAATTCCAAAGATCTTGGGAGGTTGGGGATTGAATAATATCTTCTTGTTCTCAAAAGCATTGGTAGCTTAGTGTGGATTAGAAGGGTGGACATTGGTTGTCACTCAAAAATATACCACTCTAAGTTCGTTGGAAGATTGTATTAGAAGGGTTGACAAACCACAGGAAAACATTTCAGTGATTTGGAGGGTTGTCTTAAACTCTTTTGACCTCATTGGCAATCAGTTGGCATGGAGGGTAGGTAGTGGTGACAGAATGAGAATTTTCCTCTATCCATGGCCTAGAAGTGGATAAGGGCATTTACCCCCTCAACCACTAATCAAACATATGAGAGACATAGGTCTATCCAAACTCTCTCATATAGCTAGCCCTACAAAATCAACAATTTGGAGGCAGGGATGGATCTCTACTGAACAATTGGGATTAGAGGAGGAGTATAGAAAAGTTTGGTGTGACTACCTGAATGTTGTGACAACTAGCCATATAAGATTGTCAGAAAGAGAAGATGAATTAATATGGAGTATTTCCCCCATAGGAATCTACATCCCCAAGCTTAAATATATCTCTCTAATGATTGTCAAAGTTTTAGCATATTTGAAATGGTGGCGGAAAGCAGTTTGGAAATCCAAGTGTCCTGCAAAATCAAGACTACTCATGTGGCCTTTAATGGAGAAGATGGTTCCCACTTGGGAGGTCCTTCAAAGAATATTTATGATTGGGTCGGGATGGCGTTTCCTATGCAAGAACAATGATGAAACAACAAAGAATATTTTCATGACATGCCCATTCTATCAACAGGTATGGAAAGTGTGCAGTAATGCTTTGGGAATCACAAGTGCATGGGAAGGGGGGGACTTGGAGGGCACCTAGAAGGCATGGATCTTAAATCCGAGGTGTTGCGCCTTCAAAGCTCTCCCCCTAATCATATGTTGGGGAATATGGCTAGCTCAAAACAAAGCCATTTTTTAGCACAAACATTAAGTCCTTGAGCACATAGTTGTTGAAGCTTTGGCTATTTTAGACTAGTACCCACAGGAAAAAGGAATTGCCCTTCCCAAAGTGATTATAATAGAAATTATTGATTGAACCAATTTGTGGGCCTATTCTGATGGAGCCTCAAGTAACTCAGGGCATAGGAGCAGAGGAGGAGTTGTTCTCTTTCTTTCATGTGCTCATTTCTTTAAGGAAAAATTGGGTCTTGATCCAGGGTCTAATAAACTGGTTGAACTCTTGGCTTGCAAAAACATGTTGCCTTTTGCTTTAGAAAATGGATGCACTCAGATTCATGTGTATGGGGGGACTGAAAGCTTTTAATCAACTTGTTCAAAAAAACACAAGTCTACAAAAACATATTTCTTGTGCCTAGTATGGAAGAAACTATGTGACTCATAGACTATTTTAATATTTTTTCATGTTATCACATCTATGAAGAACGTAATAGAGTAGCATATTGCCTCTCGAAAGAAGGAATATATATGAATCAAGGTCTATGGGGGCTAATGGAGCAATGAGATGGAAATGCTTTTGAGTTCTATCACAGGCCTTATAGGGGTAGTCTTTTTGGGGCAGAAAGGACATAAAACTTGCGGGATCCAAATTATAAAGTTTTGCTTTTTTATTTTTTTATCAATCCGTTTGTTTTCCTTGTTGGGTGGAACACTAATTTTCACTCCACTCCTTATGTAATTAACTAAACAAATACCTTGTTTAATTTTCTAGTCTAGTTTGGATATTAGCTAAAAAATTGTTTTTTAGCTCCCACAACTTTGTTTTGCAAATTGAAAACACACAAGGTGTGCGTTTACATAATGTAATTTTCTATCATTTCTCACATGAATGAAATTACAGTTTTTTTTGTTTTTTGAAAAAGAAAAATTATGGAAATTATTCATAAAGCTTAAAAATATATCATTATAAAAAAAGTTGAAATGTTATATCTTAAAATGTCCTTGGGTATTGAATATTGTGCCAATATCTTTATGGTATTTCTAAGACATTTGTTGCTTGTAATCGCAAATAATTTTCACAAAAGAGAACATGCATGTCCTAAATATATTATTAGTTCGAAGTTTCTTTCAATGGCATTCAAATTGAATAGAGATGGATTACTTGTGCTCATAGGCCACATGGCACGAGGGAGTGGGTAAAGTTTATGTGGGTGTACCTCTAGAAAATATTTCTTTATCGATGTAGCATGCAACACACATCCTAGCCAAATTATAGTTGTTGCTAGAAAAAATACATGATTTTCACTTGCGTATTAGGCATGCAAGCAAGGCATATTCAAGACTAATTAAGGTTATTTCTCACATATGGAGAAAGAGATAAGTAGGGTTTGCATATTCAAGATTTCATGTTACTACATAGTGAGACCATGAATGAGTCTTTCATATGGCATTGTAATGCGCATCAAATAACATACTATATATTAATGTTTAATGTTTAATGGGAACTTATAAATGCAAATAAGTGTGGATGCTTAAGTTTGTATTGTCATGAATAATGAACATCAAGATGCATTTGTCTTTGCTAAAAAGTTAACATTAGAGGAAACCAACACTTCAAGACTTCATGTTACTCCTAAGTGAGACAACAAATGAATCTTCCATATGACAATGGGATGTGCGTTAGGTGTGACATACTATACATTAATGTCAATTTTTTGACGTGACTTATCAATGTAAATAAGAGAGCGAGGATGCTTACATCTATATTATAATCAGAAATGAATATCAAAGATCAATTTGTGTTGGCTAATCTCATCATAAGAACATAACATTGAAGGAAACCAACATTTCAAAATCTCAACAATGTTCATTGGTTGTTATGCATTTGTACTTGTTAACTTGGATATGAGTTAATAGAGGGGAATCAAACCATTTGTTAGTTTCTCTTTAGATTGCAAGGGATAAACAAACCCCTTAATCCCTTTTAAGTATAATTTATTATGGTTGGAGGATGAAGGCTTTGTCAAATTGGTCAAATTAGAATGGAAACTCTTTTATGTCTCCCTAAGGGAGTTAGCTAGGATTCAGGGTGTTTCTAATCTCAAGGAAATAATCTCATGGACAAATATTATTTATTTTTTTTAGACGTTGTCCATCGAAAGGATTGTGTACTCAACCGTTTCCTCACATGGAACCCTTGACTTGCTAAGGGACTATAATAGGAAATAGAAAATTGGGCTATTAACATGTTTCCTTATGTCCAAGTAAGACAAACTCTTAATGAGTCAAGAATAGTTTTAAAGCTTACCACAAGACTAACAAGTGGTTTTAACCAGGGCAATATCCACAAGAAAACTAATATCCCTTGTGGTCATTATTGTGGTTATCTTTAATTAGATCATTGTACTTTTTAACATATCTAATCTTAATCTCGTATGTGAAACCAAATATCGTTCTAGCTTGCACTTTAACCTTTTATCCAAGGATATCCAAGTAAAGGCACTTAACCATTTAAAAAAAAAAACATTTATTTTTATAATAATTTTTATAAATGCATTCAACTTTTAAACTTAAAAAAAAAAAATCAAAAATATAAGAAATGATTTTTTTCAAAATTGAGTTTAGTGAAATGATTGTGGAGAGAAGCGCTCTACAATCCAGTATGGGAGAGATGTTGACATTTAAAAAATATTAAAATAATAATTTAGATTAAACAATTCAAGAATAGTAATAACAAGTGAAATTAATGTTGGCCATAATTAAAATACATCAATTTGCACCTTAATTTTACATAACTTTATATAGAGATAAAGAAAAAAAAAAAAAAAAATAAAAAAAAAAAAAAAAAAAAAAAAAAAAAAAAAAAAAAAAAAAAAAAAAAAAAAAAAAAAAAAAAAAAAACCCTTTTAGTATGAAGAAGAAATAAAATTTCTTCACTACTTAACATGGAGATGAGTGAATTTTTTTTTTACTTTTTACTATGAGGAAGAAATGTAATTTCTTTATTACTTAATATGGAGATGCTAGGAAATAGTATTATTGATAATACACGATATATAATATTTTAAAAATATCAATAGCAAAGAAAAGTTTAACGTGGGAATAAAATATGTCAATACCCATGTTGAGTAAAATATTTTAACATAAAACATATAGAAAGAGAAAGATTGAGAGAGTTCTTATTCCATTAATAGTTGCTTGATTCAATGTGTGAGGGATATTTGTAATTTTTTTATGCTTAATATGGATTTGATATGTAATATTTAGAAAATGTTAATAATAAAAACAATTAAATGTAATGTAGAGAATGTGAATTATGAATAAAATATTCATTGTCAACTACTTATATATTATACCAGCCTAGATCCATCTTAACTCTAGATCTACCAAGCATCGATCTTTTCACTCTAAAAGATGTTTGTATCTCAGGAAATGTGATCCCTCTAGGTGCTTGGTAGATCTGAAGTAGATGGATCTAGGCTGGTTAATATGGAGATGCTAGGAAATAGTATTATTGATAATACACGATATATAATATTTTAAAAATATCAATAGCAAAGAAAAGTTTAACGTGGGAATAAAATATGTCAATACCCATGTTGAGTAAAATATTTTAACATAAAACATATAGAAAGAGAAAGATTGAGAGAGTTCTTATTCCATTAATAGTTGCTTGATTCAATGTGTGAGGGATATTTGTAATTTTTTTATGCTTAATATGGATTTGATATGTAATATTTAGAAAATGTTAATAATAAAAACAATTAAATGTAATGTAGAGAATGTGAATTATGAATAAAATATTCATTGTCAACTACTTATATATTATACCAGCCTAGATCCATCTTAACTCTAGATCTACCAAGCATCGATCTTTTCACTCTAAAAGATGTTTGTATCTCAGGAAATGTGATCCCTCTAGGTGCTTGGTAGATCTGAAGTAGATGGATCTAGGCTGGTTATTTTCATATATATAATAGTGTTATTATTGTTATTATATTAACAACTAAACTTAAAAAACTAAAAGAATAAAATACTTAAATTCCATAATTGTGACACAACCACCAAGTCAACTTTTTCCATGTGTTAAATGCTTGGACACTTGGATTTGACCTCATGCTAGATGCCCATTTGCATCATTAGTACCCACCTCCCTTTAGGTGCCACTCTCCACGGAATCATTGATCATTGCACTCATAAACAAAATTAAGTATTGTTTTCTATATTGGGTGTTGATACTAAGGTTATGCATTTTTATGAAATAACTAGCATATCTCAATCATTTTTTGTTGTTATAGATTTTTTCAGTTTATATTTGAATTAATTTAGTTCCAGTTAATTTGTATGGCTAATTCCTTATATTGGTAAATTACAAGTAATAAAATTTATTTGTTTTTTTACTTTTTCCTAAGCTATTTGTATTTGTAAAAACAATTGAGGAAGGATGAACCTACTCAATTATTCACAATGGTTGATGCATTTGTTAGTGGAAAAAACTACAAGACAACCATGATGTCCATGATAAGAGTGACAAGTTTATTGGCCACCTTGCTAATTAAGCACTTAGTCAAAAAGGGTTATAATGTCGGGTAATTCCATACATGTCACGGCCCCACGCTATGGTCGCCTTGAAGACCATCGTGAGCGCCCGTCCGGTACCAACAAAGTTCGTCATAGTGTGAAACAACTAATGATTACTACTTCTGGACCACACCTAACTTCACACATTGTTATCTTTTATACTTAGTCAATTTCCCAATTCAAGTTCAATATGTTCGATGATCTCTTACAACAATTATAACTCTGTGATATCGTAAAACAACATAAGCAACAAAAATAAACACAAGTGTGATATCACAAATACAATAATGAACAATATTATGCGACGGGAGGGGGCAACTCCCAAAACACTTTCCCCTTTGCTTCTTTTATTAACTTCAAATATACTTTACAATAGTATACAAAGGGTCAGTCGTGATCAAACTCATGTGCTTCCCAGGTACAAAGTTACAAAGGTGGCAATCGTTGGCCAAGCCCAACGCACTTTCCCAAAATGCCAAGTTCTACAACCTAGGGCATGTCCAGCCTAAGGTTGGCACCTTACCCAGTAGAAAACCTAAAAATGGCATCCCAAAATAGCCTAGAAAACCAACTCTCAGTCTTGCCCAGAAACCATCTCACTTGGGCGATTTCTCCTCCTTCATGTGATGTGCCTTAGCTTCATTTCCAAATTATGTGATGTGCGCCCTGCGGATCTGCGATATCGCACCCCTTACATTTATGTGATATAGCAGAATTTGCCCTTTTATGTGATCTTCTTTGCAATCTCTTTACCTTGTGTGAACTTAATTTCTTGCCTCCTCCAAGTGTTGAACTCTTCTACTTATATGTGTCCCTACCCTTTGGTTAAGTGTGGGTCGATGCCCCTCTAAGCATCGAGTCAAACTTTCATTTTTGTGTAGGCCCCCCTTCATGGACGGGCGCGCCCCTTGCTGGGCAGGTGTGCCCCTCAGCCAACATATTGCTGTGTCGTTTGGGCGCCCCTTACCGTGCGAGCACACCCCTGCCTAGTGCTCCACCTACAGTGCGCTCCATGCTACCTCTCGTTGTTGTTATCATATTGCTCACTCCATGCCGAGTTTCCCCTCAACTCGCCCATCACACCCTCACTTGCCTTTTCTGCTATGTCTTGGCTGTTGTAGCGCCTGAGTGCCCCACCTTGGGTGCGAGTCTGCTGAGTCGATTCCTCGTTGTGTTGTTTGGGCGAGCGTTTCCATTATGATGTGCCCGCTATGTATTTCCCATCGCCTCGTCATTGTGTGGGTGTGCCCAGGGAACACACCCCTCCAACTCGTGCATGCTGCCCCTATGTGGGCCTAGGCGCCCCTCCTCCATGTGAGCGCGCTCATTACATAGGCATGCTCATTGTGCCTCCAAGCGGTTTTTCGCCACTAAATGAGCATGGCCTATCATGGGCAATTGTTGGCCTTGGTGTCAATTCGAGGACCTGACATCCTCCCCCACTTCAAAATGGTTGTCATCCTCGACAACAACTCCACTTAGCAACTCCATTTGTCGCAAAGTGCCACCAGCTCCGATGTGAATCGTTCCTGTTGCATGAAACCCTTGCCTTCATCGCATGAACCTTCATCAAGGTTCATGACACTATGTGGGTAAGACTCCTCAAACTCATGGTCATCAACCACAACTCGTCACAATCCTCCACACTGCCTCAATTCATAGAAGGTTGCTCCCTCCATCTCAGTGCTATGCTTTTGTTACAACTCATATCGTGTTAATCCACCACATATCATTGTCATGTGAACTATTGTTACCATACTCCAACTCAACTCTGCCATGCATATTTCCACTTATCCGCCCCATGGCTCGAACTAGTGGTGATCAATCCAATCATCGCGTCCAAATCCATGATAATGCACCTCCTCATGCCTTCGTCAGTCGTTTCTCCAACACTTCATCACATCTTCAACTTTGATCAAGAACTCTTCCCATATCCACTCATCAATCCTTCAACCAATGCTCATCATCCCATATCTAGGTCCATGAAGCAAACTCCATCATATCTTTGATATGTTACATATCATCGTTGTCAAAGGGGAAAGTCTACACTTGCCTCATCATCTAATCCATGTGTTTCCTTTGGTCATAGACCAACAACCTCCATGTCCATGAAAATGGTTAAGTCTCATCAGACTCAACCTATGCCTAAGTGCTCCCACCAAGGCACCTTCATCTCTGCAACCACCATCCAACTCTAAGGTGTCTTGCCTCTATCACATCCATCAAGTCACTCCTTGTGAACACATCCTGTAATGTGGCCAAGGTATGCGTCCCATGCCACATCAAATTCAAATTTAATACCGACCTCAAATCCTCAACAAACTAGATACTCCAAGACCACCATCGCATGAAGTCTTCATCGGTTGCAACTCTCTTAAAGTTGTCATAGGCTCATTTGAACCATCTTCATCCAATGCTTCAGGAATTCACACTTGTCTTGGTCGCAAGTCCCATCGCAAGTGTCCTCTACCTTCTTTTCTGCATGAATGCTCTCATAAGTCACCTATGTCTTCCTTAAAAAAATAACATGGCCTTGTTGTTTGAATGCACCCAACATCCCCATCAGTCCATCTACAAAACATATTCATGTGGCATCGACAATCCCATCATGCACAACATACTCACTTGGAACTTATTCTTGATGCCCATATGTGACATCCTTTTCTAGCACCTGATTTGATGCCCCTACACAAAGTATGTCATGCCCTACTTAATGCACACAACTTCAATTTCCCAACTCATCCACTTCAAAAAAATCAACACAACCTCTTCCATTGCATCCTTGCCTTCGGTCAGGTTAGCACCCTCGGACGCCATACCCTCATATTGTTGTCATAGATCCCTTCCATGATTGTTGTCTCCCCCACTAAAGGTTCACCAAATACTTCTCCTTATCCCAACAGGACTCCAATGATGAAGTCCAACCAAATACACCTCACATCATTTTATTCACTTTGGTGTGCCCTTCCTTCTTCTTTCCATGAGTCATGCTAGGAACTTAGCCAAGTCTTCGTTCAACTAAGCATGACTCATTTATGGCATAAGTTCATCACGTTCCACCATTGTCTCGGGAATTCACACCTTATTTTCTAAGGTCGAATACCACCCAAATAAGTCCTACAAAAGTTAAAATCATCCATTGCATAACTAAACGCAAACATACCTCAACCTTCCAAGTGAAATTTATCCATGGTTGAGATATGCACAAATCTGGTCCAACTTCGGAAACCTCCATCTCATTAATTTCTCCCTCTCTCGTCGGCAATCTCACAACACATTTTTCTTCATACTCGTCCCCATAGTCAACTTATTCCTTCAATGGATGCAACATGCCCAAATTTGGTTAAGCTATGGTACGTGTAACAACCTTGGTGAAAATTCCATGTAATAAAAGTTAATAAAGGCAAAAATAGTAACCACGGTTGATGGGACACTTATTGCAAGGTGAATATTGGGTAAGACATCCTAGTGTGGGTGTTCATTTGGTCATTAATGGCTAAGGAATTTGGAAAAGGCAATGGCTAAGGCTTTGGAAAGGAAAAATGGCATTTTTGGCACATTTATTTATGAAAATAATGGAATTTAGGAGAAAAGGGAGGTGAAAGGTAACATGTTGCATGTGAGGAGGAAATTGAAGGAAAATAATGGAAAATGAGAAAATATAGGCCTAATTGATAAAAAGGATTTTGAGGATCAGTTGGTAACCTTTTGTCCATTCAGTTTTGGAGCTTTCTCATTATTCTCTCTCTTTCATACTCTTGGTTACTTAGAGTTTTCTTGGAGCACTCTTGGAGGGTGTGGCGTACTTGGATTTTTGGAGCAAGAAGGCAAAGGAAGAGAAAGAAAGTGCAAGAGGGCATCGGGATCAACAACTGCAATGGTTTTTCTTGCAGGTACTAAGTTGCATTTATGTTTTCCTCACTAGTTTTGGCATGCATGTGGATTATTGGTCATGATTTGTCACTGGCATGGAGGATTACCTGAATTGATAGTGGATTACCTAGCCTTGCCATTTCTTGGATAACCATGGAGATTGTGGGATTATTTCCTTGTTTGTTTTGGTTGGTTCTCATGTTTCCTTAGCTTGGGTTGAGTTATTAGTTCTTGGAAGCCCTGGTTGGACAAACACTCTGGAAGCCCTGTAACAACTTGGGTTGAGTCCTGGAAGGCTTGGTTGGAAAAATTCTCTGGAATCCTTTGGTGGGTTGAGTTAGTTATCCTGGAAGCCCTAGTTGGACAAACACTCTAGAAGCTCAACGACAACTATGGGTTGAGTTACTAGTCCTGGAACCCTTGGTTGGAACAAACGCTCTGGAAGCCCTGGAAGGCTTGGATGGAGACCAATCTGATGATGGTTCTGTGATGTTCGATTGTGAGTTGGAATCACTGTTTGATGGGTTGAGGTGGTTTGGCCTATGTAAGCCCCGGATGGTTTTGATTGATGTGCTTTATGAGATCCCACATTCATGCTTGGAATATGGCATGGCGGTGAATGGATGAAGAGAGATTTGGCTTAGCCGTTCTACGGTCGGGTGGAACATGGAAGTTCCATCCCAGGTTTGGATTTTGCATCATCAATATGAGGTTATTTATCCTTGTGTTTATATGAGTATTATACTGGTTATATGTGGTCTATATGGCTATGATTTCATTGGTATGTTTACTACTATTAAGTTGGTTATGTATGTGTTTTATGACAGTAGCTATGTATGGATCTCATAATGTTTCTACTTGTAAATTAATGAACAATATATCTATGACCTGATGGATGAAATGGAAGTTAAAGTGTTGACACATCAATATCTCTTAGCGATTCTCAGCTAAGTATAAGACCCCTATGCTCAGATATGTTATTTACACATGTAGATTACATATTCATGATATGCTTGACGAAATTCTTGTTATGGCTAGTAGGGGTCTAGTCAAGGTCTTATTCAAGTAATTGCACTTTTACTGTCATTTCACTGTTATCTTACCATTCTAAACGAATCATTCAATTATGGGTAGTGGCCAGGGCTCTGGGCCTGAAAAAGTGGCTCAAATCTCGGGGACGCTGGCACAACACTGAGCAAAATAGTCCCTTGACACTGGCATGCCTTGTCATGAGAGCGTCTAGAGCCTCCTAGATGCTGGCAGGCCCATAACATGGGAGAATCCGGGGGTCAAGTAGTCCAAAATCTCAGTGGGACCCAAGGGCTAGTTGGCAGAAAGGTTGGGTTGGTTCCCGAGGGTCCTAATGCTAATGTTGAGTGTCTGTATGGTGTGTTTCTGTCAGTTCCACTTCCTTAACGTGATTTAGGAGGATGAATCATATCATAGTGGCCTCTCGTCACATGTTTATCCCAGTTGGCTGATTTCTCAGGTAGATGTGGGAGGAGGGTGTTACAGTAGGCATCGTCCTCTTTTGGCTACATGTTCACAACACTTACATTGTACTTGACCATCTGGTCAACTTCCTCTTCATACATCGCAACTTCTCCTTCATCATCCCAGCTAGTAGCTTAAACCTACCCAACCAACCAACCAAGTTGAAGAACTAACATTATCTTCCAAAAATTCAAGTTCTTCTCACAACCATGGCCTTTCCTCCTTCATGTGGCCCTCTTGCAGACCTACTATCGTACCACCCAACTCTTAACAAGCTCACATCCTTGATCACAGTTCTTTTTCCAAACTTCTCCTTCTACCAAAACAACCACCTTCACAAAGTAGGATCTGATACCATCTGCTCACAAGTGTCACCAACTTTTTCCAACACCTACTTTCTTCAAAATGGGCTATGATACCATCTATCATATCCCCATGATGTGGTCACCTTAAAGATAACCATGGGCATCTGTGCGATGCCAAGAAAGTTCATTGTAGTGTGAAACAACTAACGATTACTACTTTCGGACTATGCCTAACTTCACACATTGTTATCTTTTATACTTAGACAATTTCCCAATTCAAGTTCAATTTGTTCAATTATCTCTTACAATAGTTATAAGTCTGTGATATCATAAAGCAACATAAGCAACGAAAATAACACATAAGTGCGATATCGCAAATACAATAATGAACAAGAGTATATGACATGAGGGTGAAACTCCCAAAACACTTTTCTATTTTTCTTATTTTATTAACTTCAAATATACTTTGCAATAGTTTGAAAAGGGTAAACCGTGCCCAAACTCATGCGCTGCCCAAGTACAAAGTTACAAAGGTGGAATTTGTTAGCCTATCCCAACACACTTTCCCAAAATTCCAAGTTCTACAACTTAGGGCTGGCCCAGCCTAAGGCTAGCACCTTGCCCACCAGAACCCCAAAACTGATGCCCCAAAATATACCAGAAGACCAACCCTTGACCCTACCCAGAAACCAACTCACTTGGACGAGCTCTCCTCCTTCCTACGACGTGCCTTAGTTTCATTTCCAAATTTTGTGATGTTCACCCTGCGGATTTGCGATATTGCACCCCTTACATTTTTATGATATCACAAAGTTCAACCTTTTCCAGTGATCTCTTTGTAATTTTCAAACTTTCTTTTCTACCTCCTCCAAGTGTTGAGCTCTTATACTTATATGTGTCCCTTCACTTTGGTTAAGGTGTGTCGACGCCCCTCTAAGCATTGACCCATCCTTTCATTTTTGTGCAGGTGTCCCTTCATGAGTGGTCGCGCCCCTTGCTGGGTGGGTGCGCCCCTGGGCTAACCTGTTGTCATGTCATGTGGGAACCCATTGTCAGGTGAGTGTGCCCCTGCCTAGTGCTACGCCTATCGTGTGCTCCACACTACCACCCATTATCGCTGCCATATCACTCACTCTATGTTGTGTTGGCCCTTGACTTGCTTGTTGCGCCATCGCTTGCCTCTGTTATAGACATATTTGGGCACTTCAACCCCAATATTATATGTCAATAAACGAGGGCTCTTCAACCCCTAAAAGTGTTGTTTCATACCCTAAAAGATCATGGTCAACTAATTACATCATTCCCCAAAAGTTCCACCTGAAAAACCATCCAAAACTGGCCTAAACTAGACCATACTGACTGGTCCACTATCAGGGTGCGATTTATACTGACTTCTACATTAGCCAGGTGTGATGCATATTGATGAGGCCTTCTGTAGGGTGCGATGAGCAAGGATGGACAAATGTCCGAGACGGTTTGCTAAGTGGATTCTCATTGAATCTTCTAGAAACTTCTCCTATGACACTTGCCTCTCTGAATTTGCCCAAGGATGAGTAAGAGATCCAAGAAATCTCCAAGTGGAACCAAATGAAACAAGTGGAATGACACTAATCAAAAACCCAGAGATGACTCACACCCTTGCACACATCTATAAATGGATCCCTCATCTGAGAGATCTAGAGGTTGGAATTTTGTAATTTGCAAGGAAGTGCTGATAGTTTGTATTTGAGAAAGAACATTGTATTGTTGGTGTGATCTTGCTTTTCATGAGGTGAAGAGGGTTTTGACGCTAGGAGGATGATGCTAGATCAGACAACTGGGTTGTAATTCTCCCTTCTATTTAATAAAGTTCTTTGAGTTTTCTTCCATATAGCTATGCAATTGTGAATGTTATCATTTGTGAATGTCATTGTATGTTCATTGTATTTCTGATTCTGTAATGATTATGATATAATAGATCAAGATGCTTTGATGGTGTTTTGTTACCGTGTTTCTATAGGTACTCTCCAAGTGGGATAATTATGGAGAGGAGTTGCAAGCTCGGTCAAGGGGGAGAGAGATCAAGCAAGGAGTTAAGTGGAAGATCCAGGTTGGTTCCTTCGTCTTTCTCTTGTCTATTATACATAGAAGAAATCACGAATTGCTTTAAACTGTTGTTTCTAGGGTAGCTGCCAAACCTAGAGGGCTAGTTGATTGAAAAGACACTAGTTTTCCCAGAAACAAAATGGCGACTCCACTGGGGACCGAATAGATGTTTGTTTGTTGTTATTGTTTGTTTTATAAACTATAGATGGAGCCTGAAGTCAGCCAGGTAGCCTTCAAACTGCTCTTTCTTTGCAATTGCATAGTAGATGAATGTTGCTTCAGTCAATCTTCGGTTTAGTTTATGAGTTAAACATTTGACTTACAAGAATTTTAGATGCCCTTTTGGTAGCTCAGTAACCTCTCAAGATCATTCCTCTGTACTTTTCTCTTTACTGTCCATCATAGCCCAGCTTAACTCACTAAAATCAGCTGCAAATTTGAGCCAAAACCCATTTCAGTGGTGCTCCCTGGCCCATCGCACTGTCTTTCATTGTCGATCAGTATGCATCACACCTCTTGAGTCTGTAGAGTGCGATGCATCCCTGTTTCTGTGAAGCCCAGGTCTGATGACTGACTGAACCTATTTCCATTCTTGAAATTTGGGGTTTTTTGTCCTTGTTTTTAGTTTTGTTTAGTTGATTTGCTCCTTATGAACAATGTCTCCTTACTAAAGCCTACTTGCATCACATAGATCAACCTCCATTGATTAGGATTAGTAAATGTTTTTATGTATTTGTCCATCATTTACAATCCTTTGTTGAAAAGTTGCTTAAATCGATCTGTCATTTCGGTACAAAAAGTGTCGTAACTGTTGTTTTGTGTCAAAAAGAGAAGTGTCGTTGAGTCTTCCTTCCCTGAATAGTCGATTGAACTTTTCTTCAAGTATTTGATTTGATTTGTTGTTATTCGAAGTGTCGAAAGCATTTTCTATTCGAAATTGAAAAGTGTTGTTTAGTATTCCTTTCTATTTTGAAAAAGAAATTGTCAAAAATGTCGCTTTGAGTAAAATATTTCAGATCTTTGCTATACATAGTTTCCCCTTTTGGCATTTTTTCACATTAAGGGGAACGAAAAACAAATACATGCATTTGAATTTGCATTTAGTTTGTTTGCGAAAAATGATTTAGGAAAATGCACTAGTGTGTGCTCTTTTCTCTTTGTTTAAAAGAATTGTAATCTTCTTTCACTAGTAACTAGGATTTTCATTGATCAAAATAAACGACAATTGTTTATCATTGTAGATTGCATTTTTAGGAATTTCAAATCAACATCACGCGGTGAACCATTAAAAGGCAAACTTTAAAAATATCAACTCTAAAATATATTTCAATGAACTTAACAACGCTTTGGAACCTAACGCAACACATCTAGAGGTCTAGGCTAGAGACGTGTTCCGGCGTCATAAAAACTAGTAACTATCGTTTTCATCGAAGGTTGGGTGATTCCTCCTTCTTGATATGACAAGTGCTAGCATAGAATTGTGCTCCCCGTACTGTCGAGTATATATTGGGAGACCACAATAGGCTTATATCCTTTATCCATAGGAAGCCGTGTCTGCCACCCTATTGATCGCAATGCACTGGACACAACATTCAGGAAGATTGACTGCCGTACATAAGTCCTTGGTAATTTCTCTTTAATTTAGCACCAAGGTGTATATTGCAGTTTTGTGATTGTTTTGGTAATCCCTCTGTCTAGATATTCTAGAGTAGTCACTTTCGTTCCTTTTCGACTCTTTAAAAGAAAAGGTCCATCAGAGCACTTGTCACTTCAGGCTCATTAAAATCGAAGGGGACTAGAGTCATCTTTAGCTTTTTCTCGACTCTTAAAAATTGAAAAAGAAAAGTTGTGTCAAAGCATCATTAAAATTTATTTAATTCGGAATAACATTATTTTCCCCTTAATTTTGAGTTGATCAAGTAATCCGCAATCGTGGAAGAAAGTCTATCAAAACCCCGTCGTTCGCGGAGACTAGCGAGTCAACTGTCTTTCACTCTGGAAACAAAGCCATTCCGGGCAGAAGTGTCTCGTTTAACTGAGTCCAATTCACCTGATTTATTTGAAACTTTTGTTTCAACATCGTCAGATACTACAGTTACTCTGATCATTTCTAGTACATCTGCCTCGAGAGAAGAAGTTCCACAGTTACAATAGGACATTAGAACTGATCCTAGTGTAATAGTAGACACTTCTATACCTGAAATAGATCCATCTAGAGTTGATCCAGAGACTG
Organism: Pinus taeda; assembly: GCA_000404065.3. Taxonomy (NCBI): domain Eukaryota; kingdom Viridiplantae; phylum Streptophyta; class Pinopsida; order Pinales; family Pinaceae; genus Pinus; species Pinus taeda. Next base: position 42,426 of record APFE031622735.1, read on the forward strand.
AAGTTCACTTACTTGAACATCTGGAAGTTGAGTTCCAGAATTCAGAAGGTGTCACCCCTCCAGTATCTGTCACTCTAGAAGCTATACCTTCTTCGGCTCCAGAAATATTTTAGGGACCTGACGGTCTACCTCTTCCACCTGGACTGATTGCTATAAAGGAGATAGTAGAGGATCTTCCATCCAGTAACCTATTACATTTTGGAACTGGTATTCATCGGTATCCTTCTACTCCTGAAGTTGGTTCTTTTAATCATCCTTCATCGCAAGTTCCTGTCGAATCGCTAGGAGATATTTTGGATAGACTAGACATGTCTGAGCAACCATCAACATCTAGGATTGTATCATCTGATACAGCTACAACAGAACTTCCTACTGCCATTCCTACAATGTTTGTTGGTATACCATCTGTCATGGTGATTTATCAATCACTAATTAGAGTCCACTCAGGGGCTGTTTCGACGACATGTTCTATTCCTATTTGTTCATCCCGAGTCCCATTTGGTATTCCTTATGTTAAAACTTAGTAAATTGATCCTGCATGCCAGTATCAATTTGGGCAAACTAGTCTTCAAAGACCGATATATCCTTTGAACACTGGACTACCACCATATGGAGGGCAGTATGCTTTTTCATTGTTCCCTCCTGGAGAACAACCATATGAAAGTTTACAACAAAATTAAGGTCAAACTGGAATTACATCCAACGGTTGGGTACCAATATTGCATCAACAACCAAGGGTTGTATATTCAATGCAACCGATCCAACCTATGTCGAATATTCCCACTACACCTTCTATTGTGACTATGTCGCAAGTACAAGCACTGTCTGTTGTATGTCAACCTCAAGTTTCTCAAGTTGCAATACAACAACCTCTTGTCTCTACGGCTCAATCACAACCTCAGGTTAGTGCTTCCTTACCTGGAACGACTCAGGCTCAAATGGGTATTATCACTTCACATCTTGGTCAATCTTCCAGTATTGGGCAACAACAAATGGTCCAACAACCATGGCTGGTACAATATCAACAACCGCAATTCCAACAAACCTACCGAGGACCTGAGCAACAAGGCTTTGTAGGTAATGGACAACCACATTTTCAAAACGGTTATCAACAACCACACTATACTGGTTATGTCCAACAACCTTATCAAAATTACCAGCATCAGATACATTATGCTGGTATGCAAAGACCTACTGCTCAGGCGATTCCATCTTATCCTGGGTATGCTTCACCTAATCTGAATCAACAATTTCCTTTTGTAGCAACTCTAGAATTACCAGATTTGAATCGGCTGATGAATGATCCAATTGCATATGCCCCTTGGTGGCCAGTGATTCTTCATAAAATTCTCTCTGATATTCCTAAATTCAATTGAAATCCAGGCAAAGATCCACTGAATCATGTGATGACTTTTCATTTGTGGTGCTCATCTAACACCCTAAATGATGATTTGATTAGGCTTCGCCTTTTTCAGAGAACGCTCATTGGTCTGGCAGTGAAATGGTATATTGAATTGCCTAGAGCTTCGTTTGATAAATTCAGTGCCCTTGCCACTACTTTTCTAACCCACTTTTAGTTACCCATAAGGTACGAACCAGGAACAGAACTCCTTACCAACTTTAAACAGACCACGACCACTCACATATATGATCATATTAATGAGTGGCGACGTTGTCGGTGAATGGTAAAGACGTATGTTCCTGATCAGCTTTTAGCTGAGTGATTTATTAAGTCCTTATTGCCTTCTATCACTGAAGGTGTGGCCAAAGGAGGAGTTGTCACTGAAGCGCAAGTCATTGCTCGTGCCCAATATTTAGACTTGAACTATACTCAGTCTGGCACGCTCTACGACAAAATTCCTGACACTCCTAGACTAGAATTTTCCGTTCCACCCCCTCCTAAATCAAACAAGGACTCTCATGCCAGTGATGGCGTGATCAGTGCCTCAAGCACGCAAACTGCAAAGGCTCCATCTGGTAAAGCCCTTGCAGTTTCTAGTCAAAAAGAAAATGACAAACCTCTTGCCTCAGAGATTAATTCTGTGTCATCTGACAAAGGAAAAAATCCAAAGCAACCAGGGGGCAAGAAGAAAGGGAAAAATAATAAGAAGAAACAGGAGAATTCAACTCCTGAAAAATCTTTTGAGAACCCTAATGGGCAAAATAAACCTTGTTATCCATATTACATATGTAACGTGAACAATTTAGTTGTATGGAAAAACCGTTCTATAAATTAGAGAATCTTGAATTTTCTAGTCCCAATAAAACACCAAATATAGCCTACAAAATTGTAAATTACACTATTGAAAAGAAGATAAAACTCCCAACCCCCAAAAGAACCATAAAAACTGTAAAACTATATATTTTAGTAGCCTCAACCTGAAAAAGGCATCAAAAACATCTTGCAAAATAGGCTACTCAAAAGAAGATCAAGCTTCCTTGAAAACCAAATGAAAAGTGTCCTACATCACTATGACATTTATGGGCACAAACAACCAATCAAAAACTTGCAATAACAATTATAAAAAAATTGCAAGGAGAAACTCAAAGAAAAATAAATAAAACATAAGCATTATAAACAGTTCAGAAATCAAGGTAGCAACAAAGACTCCATTTTTATTTTCTCCACAGCGATGGACCCCACTGCTAATTGTTAACCCTCTTTCGATATGTGTTCACTTCCTCATTTATTTCCCTGAACATATGAGTAAAGAAAATTATGTCGAAGGTGGTTACTAGCTAATGTAATTGATCTCCTTTAAGTCTGAGTAGGATATTACGTAATTCAGCACTTCCCTTCATCCAGTATATGACAAAGTAGGCATAGTCAACATTCTGAATATGTTTGACTCTCCTTTCTAGTGCACACTAAGGCAATAACCTCAAAGTCATAAGCTCTGCATAGTTATTAGATCCTGCCTCAATGCCTACTTTAAATGTGACATGATGAGAATCAGATACAGACACAACTCCTTCAGCATTGCTAAATTCTCGTGGACCCTACCTGGCTCCGTCAAAAAGACCCCGAGCTTGAATTTTGTCTAGTCCCAACGCTTTCAACTAATGAGGAGCATCTTGCTTCTAACATTAAAAACCATTGATCTGATTTGTCAGAATTAGATCTGACTTGTGAGAAAACTTGAAAGGTGAGGAATGTGTTTATCCCCCAAGCTTGAATCTTGTCTAATCCCAGCTCTTTCAACTAATTAGGAGCATCTTTCTTGATATGCATTCTATCAAGCAAGGGGAATTAGCTCTAGGGAAAATTATGATAGGAACTCCCTACAGAACTCGGCATTGATATAGTTTAAATTAGCAGTTCGTTTTGTGATGTGTCTATTTATATACTTTATGGGTTATCCAATGGTCCAAGGTGTTCCTTGTTGTTTTGAATAATTGTTGCACTATTATTTGAGCTCATGTCCATGTTTTCATGTTCAGTGATTCAGGAAAGCGTCCCGAAGATGAACTTTGATGAAGTTTTTGAGCAAAAGAATGACATTGCTAAAGGAGTTGAAGTGGAACTTGAAAAGGTAAAACTAAGAAAAGAGTAAAGACAATTCATGTTTAGTCTGTTTTTAAATAAGGATGAATATAAAATAAAAAAATTATTGCATGTTTCTTGTTTGATTTTCAGTGGGGAAAATACCTTCACGTTATTTTCATATTGAAGGGCGGTTATTGCATTCCCTGTTGTGATTTTGTGAATGGTTCTTCTAGTTTTGTAATAGAAGCTTTGAGCATTATTTCCAATCTTGTCTTCTTTTTGGATACAAGCTATGTCAAACTATGGATTTCAGATAGTGCAAACTCTCATCATCGATGTAGTACCCGTTGAAACTATGAATAAGGCAATGAATGAAATAAACGCAAGCAAGCATTCTCTGACATATTGAAGTTAGAATAGAATTATGTATACACAACTACACCCTGACATTGATTTCTTGCTCTTTACGATATTTTAAGTAAAGGAGTAGGTACCCTTTGTAGAAAATCCTTGTTTTATATTGAGAGATTCTTTGGTATAAAATTATATTTTGTGGATAGCATCCCTAATGTAGATTTGCTTTTAAAATCCAGTATCTTCTCATAGTTAACCTTGCAAAAACAGTGCATAAACTCGCAATTATTGCTCAAGTTTTTCATATTTTTGGTTTAGTTGTCTTTTCTTTTCTTCACATTTCTTTTACAATGTTTTCCATTTAATTCTTGTAACTTGTCTATTGAATCTCAATTTCAAGTGCAAGTTGGAGGGTGGCAACACAACACAAAGTTGAGGCAAAGAAAATCTTGCAAATTAAAAAATCAAAAGCTAGAGCATAAGCAAAATATTTGTCTAGTTTGGGTATTGCTCATCAACGACAAGCAATTGTGGATAGCCTTAGGGATAATGTACTTTCTTTCTCAGCCAATGTGCCTGAGACAACTGCAAAAGATGTGATGGACATGAGCTTGGTGACACAATATTTTGACGTAATGAAAGACATAGGGGCATCTTCAAAATCATCTTCAGTATTCATCCCTCATGGACCTAGTGCAGTCCATGATGTTGCTGAGCAAATCAGAGATGGACTGCTTCAGGCATAGACTCATTAAACATTATAATTCTTTTTGGCCATAAAATAAAAATTTCCAAGATCACTCAGTTTCATGAAGGCTAGGGTAGTAATGATATGTGAATTTCCCATCCCAACTTGATATATTATGCAGATCAAAAACAAGTTATTGTGTAGATATTCCATTGTTAATGTCAATGTGCATTTTTGATAGCCATTTGCTTATGTGTGATATTCTGATAGACCCAGAGAAGTTTACATGACATGTTGAACTTAAGAATAAAAGCACATCATGTGCAATAATGTTTATAGTGTTGAAAATAACATCAAGAAATGATAAAAATAGAATCCAGAATATTCCAATTTTAATTTGTCCTTGAATTAAAATTGTGAATTAAATTCGAATTTAGTCTCACCAACTGCTTGGAGAGTATCCCTTAATTAAGGATATAAGATTGAGTTATATTTTAATTGTAATTACTTATCAGTTTACTGAGTTAAGTCCAGTTAAATTAGTTCCAAACTGTGAGTTGAGGTTGCAAAATTTTTAAAGACTTCAACTACCTCAGCGGTGTTGACTGATCCATTTCCAAACCCAAAAACTAATATGATTGGTATCGATCATGCTTCCACATCCCAAGTGCTTATGCTATCCATCTCAAAACAACAAAATGATGCTTTTATATCGACAAGGAACAAAGATTACGAGAATCCAACGTTGTCAAACAACCAGGCTACAGATCAACCTAGTAGTTCGACAAAGACTTCACCAGAAGTTGTTCCACCCATTATTCCTAAATTAACTATAAAGCCGCCAAAGGGAGTCGTACATAAATCGACGCTTAACCCCCATGCTCGAGCATCACAAAATTATAATATAGTGGAGGATCTTGCTCAATCGCCATCCGCTATGTCGACACTTGAGGTATTTCAGAATTTCCCTCCCAAAAGTAGGCTTTGTTATCAGCAATAGGTGGGATTGATCCAGCAGATTCCAATCTTGTGGCCTTTAACCATAAAGGATACGCACCTCAGTTACCGGCCCAAATTTCTTTCCTTATACAGGTAAAATCCCTCAATAAAACTGTTCATCGAACAATCATTGATGAGGGGGCATCTACCTATATTATGTCAAGGAGTTGCTGGCAAAATTTAGGTTCACCACCCTTGTCATGATCATCAATGACATTAAAAGCATTTGATGGAATAATGTACACGTCGTATGGGATTTTAAGTAACTTGCAAGTTTAACTGGGGGGCAAGACAATAGAGATTGAATTCGAGGTCATTGATGGAAACCTTGATTACAATATCTTACTTGGAAGACCCTGGATTTATGTTATGGCTGCCGTTGTGTCTACATACTTTAGAAAGATTGCATTTCCCTTCCAAGGTGAAATTACAATCGTTGACCAACTGGCCTTTTTTCCTAACAGTTCACAAGCTACTGGAAGCATTCCATTGATCCATGGAAGTTCTCAATCGCTCCAAAATGTTAGAGTAGGTCTCCTAAAAGACCCTTCCTTAATGGGTACTTTTTCCCTCCTGCCTCCAACTGGACTTAAGGAAGTGGCCACAGTGGAAACCTGTCATATGATATCTTCTACATCATCTAAGATTAAGAAGAACTCTGACCATTTTGATAGTGTGGATCACCGCGAGGTGTTCCCCCCCAAGCCCCATAGAATCTTTGTAGCAACCAATTTTCTGGGCCTGGGCGCAAACCCAAATCAACACTCAACAAGTGTTTGGATAGATAAGTCTCTAGAGTATGGTACCTCTTCCGATCCTTGGTCTCGTATACATTCTATAGATGAAGGAATCATCCAGTTGATGATGATAGGAGAGACGTCGTGGGAAGATTACCACCATCGATCCCACCTTCAAGATAACAATGGAGATTATTCAAGCAACCTTAATCATCGTTCAATTTTTTATTTTCTGTAAAATACTGTAAATACGACGGATTCCGAGTGAAATCTGTCCAATATTGAAGAAACTATCGCCATTAACATCTCGACCAAACCTAATGTTGTAGAGAATATTCATGTTGGCAAATCTTGTTCTCCTTCAGAACTGGAAATTTACTGCACTCTCTTTCGCGAATTCAGAGATGTCTTTGCATGGTCATATGAAGAAATGTCAGGCATTGAATCGAGAATTGTTGAGAATGAAATCAAGATGTATCCAAATGTCAAACCAGTACGACAACGACTTCGACTTGTTCACCCGAAGAAAGCCACTACCATTAAGGCAGAAGTTGAAAAACTTTTGCATGCTAGTTTCATTTACCCCATTCCTCTCACTAATTGGGTATCGAATATTGTTCCTGTGATGAAAAAACAAGGAATAATTAGAGTGTGCGTTGATTATAGGGATGTAAATCAAGCGTGTCCAAAGGACAACTATCCTACAACCTTTATCGACGAGATAATTGATGAATGTGCCGGATGTGAAATCTTTTCATTCATGGATGGATTTTCTAGATACAATCAAATCAATATCCGCCCACAGGACCAGTCGAAGACTGCATTTAAATGTCCGTGGGGCACATTCGCGTATCATAAATTACCTTTCGGTTTGAAGAACACATGGGAAACTTTTCAGAGGACAATGAACTACACCTTCCATGACATCAACCGTATCTCGACGATCTACTAGCTCATTCGCAACATTTGAGAGCCATATTTCTACGTTGCCGACACTACAAGATACGACTCAATCCACACAAGTGTGTGTTTTGTGTTGGTTTTGGTTGATTACTTGGTTTCGTATTTTCTAAGGACGAAATTCAACTAGACCCATTTAAGGTTTAGGCAATACTTGACATGCCTCCACCTTCAAATTTGCTTTAGATTCAGAGACTCCAAGGGAAAGCTAGCTTTCTGAGGAGGTTCATTCCACATTATGCTAAACTCGCTAAAGGTTATAGACGTCTTTTGAAAAAAGGAGTACCCTTCCACTGGGATCAGGTTGCACAAGCTTCCTTTGATGCTTTAAAAGATTCCTTGATAAAAGCATTATTAATGTACGCTCCTGACTATCAAAAAGACTTTAACCTGTATCTCACCACTACAGATACAACCATCACCATGGTTTTAGTGCAAGAAGATAATGGAATAGAAAATCCTATATATTATTTAAGTTGCAACCTTAATGATACAGAAAGCAAGTACTCTTATGTTGAAAAGTTGGCTTTAGCAGCTGTTCAAGCAGTATAGATATTTTGACATTATGTTCTCTTTCGCAAGATCACCATTGTGTCAGACTGCAACCATATGACCTACATTCTGTCATGTCAATTAATAGGGGGAAAATATTCCAAATGGATAGCCATTTTGCAGGAGTTTGATCTATAATTCACCAAATCCAAATCAAAGAAATCTCTCGTCTTTGCAAAGTTACTTTGTGACCTTCCCTCATCATCCAACGATTTGACATCAAAAGCATCAATCGTGGATGAGACTCTGTTTCTGATATTGTCAAATGATCCATGGTATGGGGATATACTGGTCTATCTCCAAACCCAAACTTTTAGGCCTAACATGTCTCACTCTGAATAACGACGTACTCGATACCAAGCCAAGGACTACCTGATCATTGGCGATATGCTTTACCGTCGTGGTGTCAATACAGTTCTACAAAGGTGCCTCACACATGAGGAGGCTGAAAAAGTTTTGAATGACTGTCATTCAGGTGCTTGTGGGGTGCATCTATCTGGTTACGCTACTGCACAAAAGATATTATGAGCTGGTTACTTATGGCCCACCATATTTAGAGATTGCATAACTGTAGTGAGAAGTTTCCATGTTTGTTAGATTTTTGATCGCAAAACGAGATTACCACTTGCACCTCTGCATCCAGTAGTTGCTGTTGGGCCATTTTCTAAATGGGGCATTGAGTTCATGACATGTAACCCCACCTCGACCGAGGGGCATGGGTATATTATAGTCATTGTTGACTATTTTACAAAATTGGTCGAGGCGATGCCTACATTAAACAACAGCGGCGAAACAACTGCGCTTTTCTTTTTTAATCATGTAGTTTCTAGATTTGGTGTTCCATAGGCTATAGTCACAGATCATGGGTCACATTTTCGCAATCACATGATGATCGAATTAACTGCCAAATTAGGACTGTCCCACGATATTTCTACTCCATATTAGGACTGTCCAGGTTGAAGCATTCAACAAAGTCCTTAAGTGCATGCTGCAGAGAATGATTGGAGTCCACAAACGGAATTGGCATTTAATCCTGTACTCGGCTCTATGGGCATATAGGACTTCGGTGAGAAATGCAACTGGATTTACACCTTGTCAGTTGGTGTATGGCCTGGAAGTTGTCTTACCAATTCAGTGCGAAATTTCTTCTCTCAAGCTCACAATTGATCTGCTTCCTAAAACTTTGGAAGAAGAGGCTCATTTCTTGGAACTAATCCACTTGGATGAAACTCGTCGTGACGCCGCGCTGGCTAATGAGGCACATAAGAAACGTGTCAAGGCACAATATGACAAAAATGTCAAGCCTTGTGTCTTCTCAGAAGGTGACCTGGTCTTGCTTTACGATCAGGACTCTGACAAATTGAGAGCAGGTAAGCTCGAACCATTATGAATGGTCTCCTACATTGTTAAACGAGTATTGACAAAAGGAGCCTACGAGCTGGTCGATTATGATGGAATTCCACTGTCGCAGCCCCATAACGGGTTGTATCTTAAACGTTACTATGCTTGATTAAGTGTAGTAAACTCATTGTATATATGCTTTTATTGCATTTTTGAGCACGTTTTCTTTTAGAGTTGTCATTTTGGTTAAGTAACCCACTTCGCTTTTGTTGCAGATGTCAGACTTTTTGGAACCATTTATTGGGTGTGCCGATGGAGCTAGTCATAGTATGCGGAACCTATCCTCTATGGCCTGGGCCATTTTCACTCCAAGCGGTGAGTTAGTGAGTTTCAAGGGGATATGTATTGGTCGATCAACGACCAACATCGCTGAGTATAGTGCGTTGATTGAATTTCTCTTTGATGCCATTTCACATGACATACGCTAACTCGTTGTCAAGCTAGATTCATAACTCGTCATTCTATAGCTTACTAGCGTTTATTCCATTCGGAACCCAGCTATTTATCGCATATTCCTAAGAGTCAGGATTTTGGAAAGATAGTTTGATTCCATTCAATATCAACACATTTCCAGGAACTTAAACACATTGACTGATTCATTAGAAAACTATGTGTTAGATAGACATTTGCAGCATTTGTAAAGAAAGCATTTTATATTAACATTTGCATCAGGATTGCATAACTTAACCAAAATAAAACTTCGAAAATAAAAAATATATAACTTTTTACAGTTTTCACAAAATATTTTGTGTCCAAGACAAAATCGATCATATGACCAAGAAACTCAAAAATGAATGCAGGGAAGCATCCTAGACTAAGGATGCTGGTGATAACATGTCACCACCTGTGCGATCATGCGTAGGAGCCTAGTCAATCGACTCGGCACGCCAGTAGTATGGCACTGTAACCTCAAAGGTAACTCATCAGTCCTAACATTATGAATACCGAGAGTGAAGCCCTCGATCTAATCCTGCATCACTGCCAGGGTCTCCGATATGTCCAGATCCCAAAGGATGGCCCTCCCTATAGCCTCTCCTGCTGGAGCGTCATCTGTCGCCCGCAGGCGTGCCACTGGTCACACTGGTCCAATATCTGCACACATATATAAGTTTGATTAGTCTTGGTAACATTTAAAAACACAAAAACATTCAAAAAATGATAAAAAAAGACGTGGTCGAATCATTTTACCTATAGCACTCCACTGCTTGCCAACTAGTAACACCAAATCCAGGTCGCCTCGGAAATGGATACTCCGAAAAGACCATCTCCTGATGGTCGAACCACTCGAAAAAGGCATCAGAGAAGGAAATCTGTGATTGACCGGCATGTCTGGCCATATGATCAACCCATCTCTGCATCCGTGGTTCCCTCAGTGATGGCAATCCCAGTGAAATGTTCTGAGGCTACATCAGTGGAGTCCTCTCCAAAGAAAAAGTAGTCAATATGGAACCATAGCCAAAGTTCTTGGTTCTTCCATTCTTTAGTTTGGAGAGTTGTTATTTTATGACAGGAAGTACCACCTCTCACCAGTTGAACACCTTCAGTTCCAAGCATTCCAGGGTGTACTGCATATAAGATCTGTTTGCCTCTTATCTAGAATACCTAGTCAATCAGATCCCAAGCATTGAGAAAATACTGCAACAAATTGATTTGTTGCCTCATGCTGGATGTGCAGAAGAACTTCAAGAAGCCACAGTTTCGTAATGCAGCAACTGTGCCCTGGTCATAAGGCAATCATGTTCTCTTCTTCATGTTCGCGTTCACTCCATGTAACGACCATCTTGATCCAACAAATATCTGAAACACATACGAAAGATGAGTTAGGATCCAAATTGAACAAAAAATAGGCAAAAATTTGATGAAAAACCACTGTATAAAGATGCCCTTCTGTGCCCATCGCACCTTGCCTTTGAGCAAGGTGAGATACATACTGACTGGCCAGTGTACAACTCAGTATGCATTGCACCTTTCGATATAGGCTAGGTGTGATGGTTGGAGAATGAATTCTTCAAACCCCAGGGGCCCAGAAAAATGGAAAAACTTGCTCAAAATCAAGAGAAGATGGAATGAAAATGAAGAGTTCAGGGTTAGCTCCTACCTGGTCCTGATGGCGCGGAGAATAGTCCACCGGATCTCCCGAAATCAGATGGTGAAATTTGAGGGGGAAAACCACTCCAGAGCTCCAAAATCCCAAATTTGAAATGAAATGATGAAAGTGAAAGGTAAAACTACTTTTTATATTTACTATTCACTTACTTCAAGTAAAATGTTAGTCTTAATTCATTTTTCGTACATGTATGTGTATTTCTAATCAATTTGATGGAGTGATTAGGAAGGTTGAATGACCGACAAAAGAATCTAATGTGCTAAACGGTGAATTGAACATCTTTGACCACCGTACCAAGCATATGTTTGTTCGTTTCAAGCTTGTAAAAACAATGAAACCCACACCGAGCATGGTTCTCCATGGTTCAAGCTCATTAAAAAATGAACCCACCTTTGGGAAATAACCTTTGTGATTGCCACGATAGCAGCCTTTTGAGCCTTGGTTGTGTTCCTCCCATTGCCTCCATTCTTTTGGCTGATCATATGCTTCCGCTTGATTATTTACCCTTTTTGAGGAACAATTGCGATGAGTGATTTTGTTAGACAACCTCTTCACATCACCATGTTTTCAGAAGTTCAAAACTTACTCGGAACCAGTTGCTACCCTAGACACCACTCGTTCCTAAAAAAAGAGTCTCCTTTAAACTCTTTTCAAACTCGTTAAATATTAAAAGATTATCGAGCTATTGGCCTTTCTAGCTCGTTAAAGTGATTGGAAGTGCCATCCCTCTTGTATGTTTTAATCTTTTTCGGACTTGAGGGATTATCTCACGAAAAAGTTCGAGCGCTTGTCTTTTTCGGCTCGTTAAAGTGATCGAAAAGTCATCCCTTTCGTATTATTTTATCCTTTTTCAGACTTAAGGGATTATGCTATGAAAAAGAACTTCTGGAGTTTCCTTTTCGTCCCTTTTCAAACTCTCTAAACATGAAAAGGATCGAGTTATCCTTGTCGTTAAGCTCATTAAAAAAATAGTGACAAACTCGTCCAGATGAGACAGAGTTTCCTTTTCGTCCTTTTTCAAACTCTCTAAACATGAAAAAGACCGAGTTGTCTTTGTCGTTAAACTCGTTAAAACAATAGCGACAAACTTATCCACCTAGACAAGAATGAGTTTCATTGTCGCTAAACTCATTAAAGCATAGGAACAGGTTTTCCCAAAGGGCAAATTATATAATAAGCATATGTTATCCTCCTCAATCTTGACAAAAATAAAGAGGTACTAGTCAGCAATCACTGGGGAAAAAGGGAATAAAACTTGAAGAATTTTATGGTAGCAGGTCGCTTTTGAAGACACTTTCACTTCATCACCATGATTGAGTCGGGTTGGGTTATTCCGTTCATTGGTCATTTCACCATTGGTTTTCCACACCGTCCATCTGTTGGGGTTAACGCTACCAATGCATCCCAGTGTCGCCAATATGTTCAAGAGAAGTCATTCAATTGAGAAACCACAATCCAGTTAATGCCTCATCCACTACAATACCTTCAACCTCCATTTTTCATGACTGCCATTCCTGCACCTTGTGTCGTCAGATCGTTTTCACTTCCAGAAAATCATTTGCTTCGTTTTGTGTCATAGATGTGGGATACATTAAGACCCTCCTATGACAAGTCACTTCTTGTTGACATCAGCTCATTATCCAACAAGTTGACTTAGAAACACCCCTTTCAGTACTTTGAAGCTTGCATGCCTCAATGGCAAGTTTCTCACTTCCGGCGATAGGTTGACATCAATGGCCTTCGACTGAAATATTTTGCGTGGTTTTCGACATCGGATCATATATTCACACCCCGTGAATTGTACTGTAGTACCTGGAAGTCATTATCATTATCAATGATTCCTCTCGCGCCTGTTAACAAATCACATTATTGGTTGGTAATCAGGCGATGTCTTTCCATGTTCGACTTCAGAACATCTTTTCACATGGATTGACTAGTACGTCGGGCGAAGATTGAATGAGTTTGAAGAGCCCGGATCTAGTTTCATCCATCCGGGAAGCAATATATTCAGGGATATAAAGACATCAAATGTACACAGAAGCTACACAGATGGTCATCCAAGCTAGGGACGATGACTCTACATATGAAGAATCACCAGTTTGTAACTGCAGACGATTATCTGTTCTATGTACATGAAATGAATTTATAAAGTTGAGCATGGGAATGCCCGCCTCAGCTAGATCATGAAAAATTATATTATGATGATGTATTTTATTGTATCTTATACAGGTCACCTTCTAGTTTTGAAACCTCAAATCCTCATGATAAAGCATTTCACCCGACATCAAGATTTACGACTTCATGCTTTAGGGGGAAACTATTATAGACATATTTGGGCACTCCAACCCCAATCTTATATGTCGATAAACTAGGGCTCTTCAACCCCTAAAAGTGTTGTTTCATACCCTAAAAGATCATGGTCAACTGATTACATCATTCCCCAAAAGTTCCACCTGAAAAACCATCTATAATTGGCCTAAACTGGACCATACTGACTGCTCCACTGTCAGGGTGCGATGCATACTGACTTCTACACTAGCCAGGTGTGATGCATACTGATGAGGCCTCCTGTAGGGTGCGATGAGTGAGGATCGAAAAATGTTTGAGACAGTTTGCTAAGTGGATGCTCATGGAATCTTCTAGAAACTTCTCTTATGACACTTGTCTCTCTGAATTCGCCCAAGGTTGAGTAAGAGATCCAAGAAATATCCAAGTGGAACCAAATGCAACAAGTGGAATGACACTAATAAAAAACCCAGAGATGACTCACACCCTTGCACACAACTATAAATGGATCCCTCATCTGAGAGATCTAGAGGCTGGAATTTTGTAATTTGCAAGGAAGTGCTGATAGTTTGTATTTGAGAAATAGCATTGTATTGTTGGTGTGATCTTTCTTTTCATGAGGTGAAGATGGCTTTGATGCTGGGAGGATGATGCTGGATCAGACAACTGGGTTGTAATTCTCCCTTCTATTTAATAAAGTTCTTTGAGTTTTCTTCCATATAACTGTGCAATTGTGAATGTTATCATTTGTGAATGCCGTTGTATGTTCATTGTATTTATGATTCTGTAATGATTATGATATAATATATCAATATGCTTTGATGGTGTTTTTCTACTGTGTTTCTATAGGTACTCTCCAAGCGGGATAAGTACGGAGAGGAGTTGCAAGCTCGTTCAAGGGGGATAAGTACGAATTGCTTTAAAGTGTTGTTTCTAGGGTAACTGCCAAACCTAGAGGGCTAGTCGATTGAAAAGACACTAGTTTTCCCAGAAACAACCTCGTCTAGTATGTCTTGCCCGTCATGACGCCCAGGCACCCCACCTTGGGTGTGGATGTGTGAATGGGCACCAGTATGCTGATTCAAGTCATCAACTTGTTGTTTGGGTGGGAACGCCCATCGTGATGTGCTCGTAATGTCTTGCCTGGCCCCCGCCATCGTGTAGGCACACACAGGGTGCACGTCCCTCTAACTTGTGCATGCTCCCTATGTGGACTTGGGGGGACCTCCTCCATGTGATCATGCTCATTGTGCCTTCAAGTCGATTTTTCTCCACCAAGTGAGCATGGTCCATCATGGGCACTGTTTGGCCTTGGTTCCAACTCTAGGCCCTTACAATACCCTTCCTCCTTTTAATCCATATTAGGGCTTTTATATTTAGCTAGAAGAATATTATTGTCAAAGAATGAGATAAAGATGCAACATCCCCTAGACTATGATAAGGAGAGGTTGAACTTATTCAAAGTAAAGTTGTTTCAAGATGCAATTTTGACAATTCCCTCAACCATTGTGGTGGGATTTTTCATGTTACTAATTATAATGACTTCGCACAAAATATCCTAAGGTAAGAATTATGACACTTCAATTTCCCCCAATGACATGTCTTTCATGTATCTCCATTAGTGTATTAACATTTTTAATATTCAACAACTTAAATTGTTATTGTATAAAACAATGTGATAAAGTCATGCGATGGAGGGTGTGACTATAAAATGCATATCTTGAGAGGGCATGGCTATAGTCACGAATTCCTATTAAATAAGGAATATGATTCTCAAATCTTGTTATTATTAGTATTTAATATTCTAGTTATAGAGTGACATGAAAAATAAGCAACCGTTGGCATCGTGTGTCCATTATTGTAATATTATTAATGAATATACATAAATATCTATTTGGGGAATATACATAAATATCTATCTGGGCATAATAGAAAATTAGAATTACATCAAAATTTCCAAGCGACTCTATTTATCTAGAGGGATTAGGAGTCTGATTTTTATTATATATAATACTAGCCTAGATTATTCCTCCTCCTTATTATTTACAACATGTATCAAATGAAACACTTCCGAAATTTCACAAACTTTGACCCACATATGCATTTTAATTAGGAGAACTGTTGATCCAACATGAAAAAAATTACGGTTGGGGAGAGTTGTTAAAATTTAAATTTAGTGGGGAGGATTGATTGACTTGGAGTTGTGCCTATTGTATTATTAGCCTTTAGTCTTCAATTTCAGCTCCAAGGACCTGAATTTTATCCTTGATTTGTTGCATCCCTTGCCTGTGGAGATTAAAATCTCCATTATAGTTGTGAAACTAGAGGACATATGTTCTTGATAAATTCACAACTGAATTATTTCATGTTGCGTTCCTTCAATCTCCTCCCTTTGAGACAAAAAATTAAGGCATTGGTCTTGAGTGATTGTGCCATCGTGAGGATTAGAGGCTAAATTTTCAATATGGGTTCAAGGAGATTATACAAGAAAGCTAGAGTAATTAAGGAAAAACTTGTGAGGCTGGAGAGTGGTGTGATAAGATAGTGGCTGAATGTTCTATTTTCACCACAAGCCCAATGTTGAGCAAGGATGATAGAATCTTTACAAACTATAACCAACATAGTGGTGAATAACATGATCCCAAACATTGCTAGTGAATTGAAAGAGGATTGTGCCAAATTAACCCCCCTTGACACCATCCCTCTACATTGATTCTAGACAAGGCTTATTAGCATGTGATCCATATTAGTAGGGGGATAGAGAGATCTATTAAGAGAAAGCAACATTACAAACATATTATGAGTCTTTGTGGGATTCAAATTGCAATGAAACCTAATGAATGAACCAGCTTATCACATCATTGGTCGAGTCTTCATGATTTGGGATCTAACCATGGTCAAGAGATGGGTTCATAGGAACCTTGACTATTGGTTAACAAAGTTCCAACTGGGTGATATATTGTCTAATTTACCAACAGTTTGCTCTTTCATTGTTTTGATGGAGGACATGAATCATTTTAATTTCACAAAGATTGATTAAGAGCCTAATTGATTATGATGAATATGTTTTTCAATCTATCATCACTTAGTACACAATGGTAATATAGATTTATAATGATTAGAGAGGAGTCGTTGATAATTGTTAATTGTTGTAGTTTTAGTAATCTAGCTTGCTTCTACCTGGTTGTTAGAGGTTTTGCCTGACCTCTAAGACTATGCAAATTCTTATGTTCCTCCAAGACCTAACATGACCACATACACACTTGCCACCCATACAAATTTTCTCATTATTGCCAAATCCATGACCTTCACTTCATGAATCCATGACCTTCATTATATGAATATGAATGTCTACTGTTAAATTAAAAATGATGGCCACATTATGTGTAAGAAGATGAGAAGAGTAATCTATATGAAAATTTCAAGATCGATCAATTTACACATAAAAGGGGAAATTAGGTGATGATTGCATGCTAAATAGAGATGTTTAGGTTTCAAGCGACTCATCTAGCTAAAAGACATAAAATATTTAAAAAATGAAATTTTGTGTGTTCTTTTTCCTATATTTCCTATATTAATTTGATTGAAATATGCGAATTTTGGCCTATACGGACCCAACCAATGTCACGCGAATGACTCCATCCCTGCTATGATTTTATTATGTTCCTATAAAGTTTTGAGAGTTGTGGCTGTGGATTGTTCACTCTGTAAATTTTTATAGATTTCTAGAGTCTTCTTATGGAGGGATTATAGGATTTGTAGTTTGTTTAGACATATTGTCATGGATGGTTTTAAATATGCATGTTTGAAGTGAAACTTGAGTGAAGTTTAGGGAACTAGTTTGAAAAGGATTTTTATTTTAGTTCATTTTTCTTTTCCATTAAAGGATGGCCATGGAACCTTAAGAAATGTGTGTATGTGTGTGGGTGAATGAATAATTTTAGCTTTTTATTTTTTAAACAAACATCACACAATCCCACAATAAATTGCTTTCACAATTGTACACAATAATTTTAACATGGTAACTCTTATAGGAGAAAAACCACCAAAGTTTGCTTTTATTATGATGTAAATTAAAAACACCCACTCCGTTTACATCAATTTTTTTTTGAGCACCCACTAACTAGAGGCTCCAACCCCCTCAGACCAGAAAGCACTAATTTTCTTAGAGGCACCAACATGCTATTGTAAGTTAGATCTACTCTTTCATGGGATTTCAAAACGAGACCTCTTATAGTGTTCTTTGATTTAATTTACAATTGGTTATCACCACTCACACCGAGTCACTTCAAATTTTACATCTCACATATGCCTTATCTGGCTCTTCGCTCTTTTGCAAATACACACGCAAACAAAATCTATAACACTGTTCTTCTACTTCTCACTTGCTATCAAACTCTACTGCTCTCACTTGTGTTCACTATACATTGTGTGCTTATACTAGTTGTCTTGCACACTCACTTCACTTATTGTTTCTCTTCCTTTTCACTCCAATTACACGTTACTCAAGAACAGGTACTTTAATTAATTTTTCTTTGGTTTTGAGGAGTTTTTAAGTTCATTCCAACCATAGTTTGTTGTAGATCTCCTATGAAACCATTCCATCACCTTGGAATGTCAAGCAACTCTATATTAAATTCCACCAACCACGTGTTTCATCTAAAGCTTCTCAATCTTTAATTGTGATTGCACCAACTAGTAGACTCAAACTTGTGTTGCTATTTCTACTAGAGGTCATCTATCACTTTGCATCAACAAATCAAAACTCCCCATCTACGCCTTTCTTCATTTTCCAACTATGCAATGAACTCTTTTCTTTCATAACCGATCTTGACACCAAATTATTAATGGTACAAGTTCCTGACAGTTTGAGATCCTTCTTCCATAACACCGTGACTATGACCAAATCCTTAACCCAAAATGTTTTTATGTTCCTATTTAGGTTCGAGCCTCATTTGATGTTGCCTCGATAAAACCAATCGAAAGTCAAACTCCCAAATTGTTGAGCTAAATGGACTGACTCTTGCTCGGGTCCCACTTGGTCTCTACTCCACATCGACTTCCACTAGCCACTTCATGAGGTCCCACCATTATTTCATTGTGAGGTACAAACTCTGAACTGCCTGGACAAGGATCTCGTTCTGGGCCCACCATCTGATTCCCGAAGAATTTTAGAAATTCTATAACACTGGGAATCAACTCCAAACACAATGCTTTACCACAAATCTTGATGTTATACCATGTCATCTACTATTGACAAGCTTACGTCATCACTACCACGTGGATTCCTCCGACTGGTGCCACGCGCCACATGGATTTGTTTAATTTGGCCATTTGAAAATTCCAAAATTGACTGCCACATGTCATTTGCACAAAGTGCCACATCATCATCCATCCATAGTTTGCGCCACCTCATTGACAACATTCTTCTGCAATATTATCAACCTCTATGGATAGGAATAGGGTCAGATTCGAGCCTTTCCTCATGATTGCACTAGAGAAAAACATCTCGGACAACCAACTGGTCTGAACAACTTGACTAGCCCAAACAATTCAAATACCTCGAACAGGTGCAAGGTTCAACCCTTTTTGCCGTGTGTTTCTTGTTTTCCTTATAAGGAGCCCAAACCTTCGAACTTCTTCAACAAAGATTGACTACCTAAATTCAACTTGCAATATCTCTACTATGTATCCCCATCAAAATAACATAGAAACATAAGGAAATACAGATAAAAAACTATATAATAAGCCAATTTGAGGGGAAAACCTCCCTTTATGTCACATAAATGAATTTTTTTTGGATGATTCAAATGACATGACCTCCTTTGTATATATAGGAGTCTAAAGGGTCAAAATATAATTAGGGCCTACATAACAATAATAATGTAAGGGCACAACAATAATATTATAGGCTTCTACACGGAACAACAATAACAATATGGGGGCTACACTAGTATTATAGGGACCTAACATGCCCCTCTCCTTCAAAAAAGTGTTGTTCTCAGCTCTTGAGTAGTTCAAGATAATTCTATATAAAATATGCATCCTCCCACGTGGAATATTTTGCAGGTAAGTTCTTCCACTTAATGAGATACTCTCAAATTGATCGATTCCGTAGCTACTGGATTCTTGTTTCTGTGATTGCTTTGGCCTCCAATATTAATTTTCATTCCTCTTCAAGTTTTGGAAATATAGTCTAAATTGGGAGCTTGTCACCTATAGCCTTCTTTAAGCATGGAACATGGAAAACTAGGTGTACTCCTGAAGATGCAGACAACTCCAACTTGTATTCCATAGTATCAATATTTTGCAACACCTTATAAGGGCCATAGTACTTGGGTGATAATTTATGATCCTTCTTAGCTTTCTCAAGGGACATTTGCTTGTATGGTTGTAGCTGTAAAAACACCCAATCGCCCACATCAAAACTTCTTTCACTACAATGTTGATATGCTTGTTGTTTCATTCAATTTTGTGCCAGAGTTAGACTATCCTTTAAAGGTTGGAGAATTTTTTGTTGATGCTCGATGTGATCTTCCACTACTTGAACCTTATAATTTTCTCTTAAAGACAATGTGATGGACAATGGATGATGTCCATAAAGTGCCATAAATGGGGTCATTTTTTATGTGGTATAGAAGGAAGTGTTATACCACCATTCTGCCAGAGCTAACCACTTGACCCACTATGTTTGTTTATCAAATACAAAGAAACAAAGATATCCTTCCAAACATTTGTTCACACTCTCAATTTGCCTAGCATATTGAGGATGATAAGATGAGTAATGAGCTAATTGAGTACCAAGAAAATAAATAATTATGTCCAAAAATTTCCAGTGAAAATGGGATCTCTATCACTTACAAATATCTTTGGGTTTCCATGTATCTTTTGAATTGTTTCCACAAATGTAGTAGCAACTATATTGGCTTTGAAAGGATGAGATAGTGCACAAAAGTGTGCATACTTGGTAAATCTATCAACTACCACCATAATGACACTCTTTCCTTTAGACTTGGGTATACTTGTGATTAAATCCATTGAGACCTCCTCCCAATGTTTACTTGGAATGGCTAATGGTTGTTCTTGATGGTGCTGGATGCCACCAACATATAGGGGATCTCCTCAATATAAGATCCCAATTAGACCTCACACCATTTGGTGTAGGAGTCCCATCTAGAATACGACCCAATTGCCATTTACTTGAAGATATGCCTTGGCATTAGCTATTAACACGAGAGAGAATCACACATGTGTTTTTGAATGAGAAAGAGAGTGTGCCTTGTGAATGTTCGATTTCATATGTATTAAGGTCTTTCACTGTTGAGGGGAAATAAAGTGAGTGTCTAAGAAGGAATTAATAATACTATCCTAATGGAGACATGTTACACAATATTTTGTCATGCCTCTTGCACTTCCCTGTGACAAACCTTGAAGTGCACAGAACATGGCCATTATATAGTATACTCATCCATGTATACAACTCAAACCTCTCCTTTAAATTTGCTTGGAAAACGTATGGAGCTTTCCCTGAAGAAATAGCTTTTAAAACACTAAAATGAAGGTCATCGACCTTATGAAGCTCACAACCGCGATGATCGCCTATTGCATCGTGTTAGACTAGTGATGGCATCACTATGTTCCCTTTCATACCCGCAATGGTCTCAAAAAGGAAATTTTCCCAAAGAGGATGAGAAGCTTCATGATCTAGAAGCTTCTAGAGCGATGAGCTGGAGGTGGTTTCACATAGATGAGGTCGAATCCTCCTAACTTGACCTCTTTGTCTTATCCCTATGAGCTTCCTCCTTGAGATGTGGGCCTAATTCTATCTTTGGAGGAGTCCTAACTCCCTCTCCCAGCCTATAAATTCCTCCTCTCCCATTCCCAAATGGTTGGTCTATGTCCATTTGCACCCCTATGTTGAGCTTGTGCTTAGAGGCTATTCATTAGACTTGGATAAGGAGTGTTTGGGGAGTTTCTTAGCTTGGACTTGGATTACCGCTCAAGGAGAGCCTTTCAAAATCAAGGCTATGGTTGTAAGCTTTCCTTTATTCTTTAACAATATACAATTGTTGGTTCATCTTCCCAAAATATATATGTTCATGTATGTATTAGCCTGGTATTCCTTGATTAACTAAATAGGTTATTATTTGATTTGCTATTGGTTTTGGCATGATTTGTTCTCTTGATCACTTGTGCAGGTACATAAGCATTGAAAGAAGCAGGAAAAAGTCTGTGACACAAGTGGTTCGAGGATCTCAACAAAGGAAATCATAATAACATCAGAGCGAGGTAGGTCATCTCTCTCGTTCTACTTTTCAATTATAATCTAGGAAGATGTCTAGTTGATTGTCACTTCAGTTGCTAGACCCACTCATTGGGCTAGAGGGAACGTCTCTGTCCATAGAGAGGATTAACCTTGTCAAAAAGACACACACACACATGAGCAAGGGTCATTTAACATCAAGTGAAATAGTTCACATACATGCAACGATCATTACAAACATTAAAACACATTTCCAATAGGTTAAGCACCAAATTCACTGAAATAGTTCAATTACTTCGATACATGTGAGAGAAAAAATGAATCATAAACATTCAAATAATTATCTTATAAACATCCACAATCCAGGTGTGAAAACGTGTCAGTTGAAAGGCTTAAAGTATTACCAAAAAGTTCCAAGATACATAAGTACAATGAACATAACTAGCTCCAATAATGGAGCGTTAGAGCCACTACTTATTCCCCAAAAGTACTAACTCTATCTCTCTAATGCCTTATGGGAGAAGCCAAGGTTAAAAGTCCTTTTGTGTGACTAATGAGGTTCCTTTTATAACTTAAGGCATGACCTTTCACATCTTCATTACTCCTAATCTTCCAAGTCCTAATGACCTTTGGACTTCCAAATGATTTTTGGAATTACATATGACTCTTGGTATTACATGTATTTTGGAATTCCATGGCTCTTTTGTCCATACATGACTCTTGGACTTCCACTTATTTGTCTTTACAATGATTACATAATTACATCATAACTTCCACATTGTCATGTGATGAAGACGTGAGATGTCACTATCCTTGATGATTGGGACTAATAGTGACTGATGACATGGACTTTCTTCAATGGTGACATGGCTGCCACTCATGTCTTCATTCTTCATGAAACTTTCAACCATTGAAGTCTTCACCCTCCAAAGGGTCTTTGATCTTATGGAGCTTTTTGAGCGCCTCGATAATCAAGACTTCAATGTGTTCTTTTTATTTTAATGCTTCCTTTGTTTTCGTTCTTTACCTGAACTTCTTCATGCATGCTTGCCATGATGTTCCTGAAATACCCATAGCTGCAGTCACTCATGAAAAGAAACCATCAACCTGAAAATATCCTATTCTAACATGTTTCATGCAGATTTTATGTTCACACCTTAACGGTGCGCTTGGAAAGAGCAAAGAGAGCTTATAGGTGCACTTCAAAAATTTGAAGGGTTTAAGGGAAGAGGCTTCAGGGCTTCGGCATGTGCTCATGCCCTCAAGAGAAAGATGCAATCAGGGTAGGGCACATGGCACAAGTCTGAAGGATGAAGGAGAAGGCTTTGAGCTTCCCAAGTGTGTTGTGGTGTATGCTCATGCACTCAAGAAGGTAGAGGGGGGCACCTGTCACATTGTCAAGGGGAAAAGGGTGGAGCTTCCGGGAATTAGAGGACACTCATGCACTTAAAGGAAAAAGAGGGCGCATGACACATTTATAAAGGTTGGAGGGTTGATATTCGAGTCTTTGGTGTATGATCATGTGCTAAAGGAGGGAGCACTTCTTTGAGTCGAAAGAGTGCACTCAAAGGAAGGCTTGCTTTCTCAAATGGCACAATTCAAAACAAGGAAGGGGAAAGGGCTTAAGGAGTGTGCTATGTTCTCTTGGAGGGCACAATGTGCACTTCCAAACAATGAAGGGTTCACAATAAAGGATTAAGAGTGCGCTCATGCGCTCCTTGCCTTGATGGGTTCACTTTGTAACAAAAAATTGTCTAAGTTTGGAATATAGAGCAATGGGAGAACATGATGAGTTCAGACATAAAACCATGCACAACACATACCAAATCATAGAGAAAGCCTAAAAAATCTTAAACAAGGATAAGTATGCATCAAAACGCCACTTTGCATACATTCCCAAAGTACAATGGATGAAGTGTGTGCAATTGCGACCAAAAAGTGTTGTTTTACAACAACAAAGGTGTTATGACCATGAAATACATTAAATATGTTATAACCAATGCGATGACACTTGAGAACACTCAGGAACACTTGAAACATATAGAATGACATTAAATGACACTTGATAACCATGGTGACACTACATACGATGGTGAAGTAGGCTCCAAAATTTGGGTGTAGTGAATTTTTGGGGGGTGTTGTAGCAACAACAACACTTGGCGACACACTAGGTGAGCTTCAACTTCTTTGTCTAAGAATAACTTTTCAGTTAGAGGGTCATCCCTTTAGGAAGTATTGATTCACCAATTATATTGCCTTGACTCCCCCATTTCGAGCCTATTATACACATAGTACCTCAATTTCTTCCACTTGGTTGAATACACAAAATATTTGCCATATCACAACTGTTTCAATCCAGGAAAGGGTACTTATTAAGAGTATAAGTTTTCATATTTGGCATTGCTCCACTACCAACAGGCCTAGAAAGTACCCAGGAAGAGTCACTTCAGGAGAACAAATGTTACTTCGCTACTAGAAGGCCTAGACAGTACCCCAACGAAGTTGCTTGCTTCACCTCCCTATGTAGGAAGCATTTCTCTTCTTTCACCCTTATTTATTTATTTAATAGGCCCGTGCATTGACACTTATTATTTTCAATGGGTGGAAGAGGAATCAAGACTTATTGATAACAGATGAGGTTTCCCCTTCTGAGAAGTATTTTTAGAACCTCTGATATTGGTTGGCTCGCTTTAGATTTTCCTCTTATACTTTCTTTACTAGATTGGACAAGTGTTAGCACATAAGAAGGATTACACCAAGTTGTGTAGTTTGGATACTAAAAAAGGGAAAAGTATAATAGGTTCTTGCAAGGTTTTCCTCTCGGAAGTATCGTATTTTCCATTCAGACTTAACTCAACCTATGGAATTTTCCAAAACAAAGAAGAAGAACCAGTAGAAACCTAAGCGTTGTGGTTGTCACATTTCTCTTTTATTCCACCAAAGAGTCTTTTTGAGCCATGCACTTTTTACACAAAATCTTATTTATGCACAATGACCACAAACACGATAGGAAATGACTAACATAACACACATACAATCAACATAGATGAAAAATAAAGGAAGAAATTGTACAAGAAGTGTAGCTTGTAGTTGATATTGAAAATAATGTTTCAAATCTTGACCATTTACGGGAAAGGGGTCGATCCTCGTGTCTAAATATTTAATCTTGAAGGTATTATGAATGATATTTTCTTTAATGGAAAAAGGGTCAATCTAGAGAGGTTGGAACTTTGTGTATTTTCCTTTGTCTTCATGGGCTTTATCCCACTTCACTACTAGGTCACCCACATTGAAACTCTTTGGCCCTATGGACTTCTTATCGAACCAACGCTTAACACAATTTTGATGAACAAGAAATCTCTCTTTGGATTTGAGACTTTCTTCATCGAGTTTGAGTAAAGTGTCTATCCCATTTTGAACCAAAAGGCAAGGTCTACCTTGGGACTCTTGGGAGAGTTGAAAGCCTGGGAGATAGAGGTTCAGGGGCAAGATAACTTCTTTACCATACACCAGAAAGTACGACGAGGTCTTAAGAGAAGGTTTAGGAGTTACACAATCAACCCATAATGTATTGGTAAAATCATTGTGTCATTTCCTTTTCTCAGAGAAGATGGTTTTCTTAATTATGCAGATAATATTTTTATTTGTCGACTCATCCAATCAATTTCCCTGCTGGTAATTATTAGATGCATGCTTTTATATAATCCCATTTTCTAATGAGAATTCATTAAAGTTTCAATGACGAAAAAAGAGTTCACATTATCAAATATGAGTGACGTTAGAACGCCAAACCTGGTTATAACATTATGTCTTAAGAAGTGGATGACTTCCTGGTCATTTACTTGTCGTATTTGTCAAATGACTTAAGGGAACTGCTTCTAACCATCGGGTAAACTACTATGTATTTGTCAAGAATGTATCGATGTTGATTTGACAAATGTGGGAAGATTTCTATGGTAACATCTAAGCCCCACTATTGGAATGGTTCCTCTACTTCTATTGGTAGTAATGGGATGACTGACCTCTGATCTTGACATGTGCATATTTGACAAGTTGGGACTTGTGGACATAAGCATGAACATGTTTAAACAGAGTGGGCCAGTAATAACTAAGCCTCATTACTTTATGCGCAGTTGTGTCGCTCGCATAGTGACCACTTGTCATTCCATCGTGCAAATCTTCGAGTACCTTCTTTGTATCTTGTGGCTCAAGGCATCTTACCAAGACATTGTTGTGGTGGTTTCTGAAAAGCATTTCATGAACAAATTGGTAGCATAGATATTTTAACCGAATTTCCATCTTTTGTTTATTTTATAAATGCGTGGGAAAGGTGCCATGCTCTAGAAATTATCGTATATCAGAATAACATGGCATTGTAGATGTGGATTGAGGAACATGTTCGATATTGTACATCAATGTCTCTTGCTCCCAACCTGAGAGATATTTCTTGGGAGCATCTCTTTATTTGGATGCTAGCTGATAGAGGCCATGACCCTTAATGTTATGAACTGGTTTGAACTATAGATCATATTCTTTCAATCAAGTAATCCAATTTGCCCTCTTCTCACCCAACTCTTGTTGCACAAGGAGTGTTATTACCGTTGGATGACTCACAAATATGATTGTGTGAACTTTTTAGAAGGTAGGTCTTGAAGTATTTGACTACCTTATATACAACATATTCTTATGTTTTGATGGTAGGATAATTTAATTATGACCCCTGTAAGTCATCACTCATTAAAGAGATAGGCTGCTCATTTGCTTCACATTCCTTTTGAGTCAATACAACCACAATAGATGAATCAAAAGCAAAGGTATAAAGCAGGAAATATTTTCCATAGTGAGGAATAAATAATGCGGGTGCATCAATGATAACCTAATTGATTTGAGAAAAAAGTGTCTTTTTCTTGTTTGTCCCATTTGTAAGTTGCATCTTTCTTAACCATCTCTTGTAGAGGCTTAACTATTTGAGCAATATCAAAGATGAATTTTCGCAGGAAATTAATCTTTCCTAATAAGGACTACATAACCTTCTTATTCATCGGGAATGAGATTTGTGTAATGGATTTGACCCTCTCAGGATCAACTTTAATTATGATCTTTGCAATGATGTGCCCCAAGAGAGTACCTTTTGAAACATTGGAATGCTCCTCCTAGGATTGAGAGAAATCCCATATTTGTGACACCGCTTAAATATTTGTTTCAGATTACGTATATGATCTGATCTTGTTTTGGAAAACACATTAACATCATCCAGATAAACAACTACTCTTTGACCAATAAAGGCACAGAAAGAGATGTCCATCTCTCTTTGAAGTGTGGCGTTGACGTTGATAAGTCTGAATGGCATTCTCTTGAAATCAAATGTTCCCCATTTGGTCCTGAAGGTAGTTTTCAAACAATATGGTTTTGCTACTAGCACTTGATTGTAACCAAAGAAACCATCTAGTAGCAAGAACATCTTAGACCCAGATACTATCTAGAGGATCTATTCCATGTATGGCACTGGGTAATTATCTTTATCAAATTTTGGGTTGAGATTGCGGAAATATACACATATCCTTATTTCATCAGAATTAATTATAGCTAGGACCAAATTTGAAACCCAAGTGGAATGTATACTTTAAAAATGATCCTAGCATCCTACAACTTTCTCAATTCTATTTGGATTAGGGACTCCAACGTTGGATGAACTTATATAGTTTTTGCTAGAAAGGTTTTACCCCTTCTTTTATGGGAATGACATGCTGGATAATACAAGTATTATATGTGTTTAAGTCATCGTATGTCCATGCAAATATATCACAATACTATTTGAATAAGTGGATAAATGCTTGTATTTCTTGTGGAGGATATCATGTATCGAGGTTTACATACTTCAAATCTTCTTAAGTTCTCAAATTGACTTGTTCTGATGATAACTTCAAACTATGAGTCTTTGTATTGGTTGGTCTTCTAAACTGGTTCTACAGGTCATATAATATTTCCAGGGTCACCACACCTTTAGTCATAGTGTTTCCTTTCATCACATTATATGCCTATTACACAGTATTTCGTCACACCTCCTGCACTTCCCTGTGACATACCTTGAAGTTCCCGAAACATGACCATCATGTAGTGTACTCATTCATATATGCAGCTCAAATCCTCCCTAAAACATTGATTGGAAAATGCCTTGAGCTTCCCCTGAAGGAAATAATTCTAAAAGCCTAATTTCAGAATCATCGCCCTTATGAGATTGAAAACTGTGATGGTCGCCTGTTGCACTATACCAAACCCATGATGACATCACTATGTTTGCTTGTATACCCATGATGATCCCAAAAAGGCAATTTTCCCAAAGAGGATGAGAAGCCTCGTGATCTTGAAGCTTCCAGATCGACGAGTTGGAGGTTGTTTGGTGTAGATGAGGATAATTTCTCCCAACTTGGCCTATTGGTCTTATCCCTATGAGCTACCTCCTTGAGATGAGGGCCTTCTACTATATTTGCAGAGATCCTAAGTCCCTTTCCCTACCTATATATTCATCCTCTCCCATTCCCAAATGTTTGGTCTTTGACTATTGGCACCCTCATGATAAGATTGTGCCTATATGCTACTCATTTGGCTTGGAGAAGGAGTGCTTGGAGAGCTTAGTTTGGACTTGGACATTCATTCAAGGAGAGCCTATTGACATCAAGGCTTGGTTGTATGCTTCCTCCTTTATTTTATTAATATACAACTGCTGGTTCATTTTCCACAGATGTGTATGCTTATATATCACTTGTCTTAATGCTCCTTGATCTGTTAAGTAGGTTACTTTTGAATATTCTATTTGTATTTGCATGCTTTGTTGTGTCTTGATCATTTGTGCAAGTGCATAAATGTTGTGAACAGCTAGAACGAGCTCGTGATGTAGGTGATTCAAGGTATTCAACAAAGGAAGACGTGATAGCGTCAGAACGAGGTAGGCTATCTTCTTCGTCTTTCTTTTCAATTGTAACTTAGGAAAGTATCCAGTAGATTGTCACATAGGCTTCTAGTCCCACTCATTGGGATAGAGGGATCATCTCTGTCTGCAAAGAGGTTTTCCTAGACAAAAAAATGGCAACTCCGCTAGGGAGGCTATAACCCTTTCCATCCATTCCTTTAATTAGATCCTTTGACTAGATAGACAAACCGTCGGTTTCTCAACCTGTCTGCATTAGTCTGGGTTTATACCATCATTGATTACTACCTTAGAGTGCTAAGCCTGAATTATTTATTGGAATGTTTTTAGTTTTTTCCCATATTCCTCGCCCATCATGGGTTTAGCCTTTACAGCCGCGATGGCATCGTTGTTTTTACCTTTATAGTCACGATAAAAAATTTCTTCATTATTTGGTCGCGCTAAAATCATCACTACTTTTCCTATACAAAGTAGTGACAAGGACCCCGACCATCGCAAGTTTGGCTATGAAAAGTAGTGATGATAACCTAATCATCACGGGTTTTGGTATATAAAGTAGCGATGATCCTTGAATGTGTGAATTTTTAGGGTTTCTTCCTTAAAATCCTGTATGTCTCCTGTATGCTTGGATTTGTTAGTGTTTTGATTGATTGCCTTGATTAATTTGTAAAATTTGTCTCATTAGCTTCGAAGTGAAATCTGGCTAAGTTATAGGGCTTATAGTCATTGGTCATTGCTTGCTACTTGTTGGTGTCATTGATATGTTTGTTTTTTTGATTAACTGAGTGTTGTTTTCTATGGAAATCATTGCAAACATTGTTTTGCATTTGTTTTAGCTTGTCTTTCAAAATTTACTTTTGGTGAAAATGCATTAGATTAGTTGCATTGAAAAGTAATTTTTTGAGATTCATCATTGAAAATAGATGACATTTTTCAGTGATTGAAAGCTAAAAACTGTATTAGGCGCATCAAATCATTCAAAACGAAAAGAAAAGAATAAGTCATATAAGTGCATCTTTGTAAAGTAAAATCATTTTTCTCTTGAAAAGTTGCATTTAGGGTAGTGAAATGTGAAAATCTTTTTTACTTTTGGTTTTGCATTGGAAACCAAAATTGAAAGTTAGTGGAAGGCATTTTTCATGATGCATTTTGTTTGATGCATTATTGATTGAAATTTCTTCCCTTGGTTAGTCTAGCTTTCATTGAAACGAAAAGTTTTCCTTTTCTCATATAGTTGCATCATAGGTGTTTAGGTGACATCATTTTGAGCCTTAAAACTGAAAATTAATTGAAGATAAACTTAAAATTACCTCAATTAACCTAACAAGCATTTGGAACTTAACACAAAAATCTAGAGGTCTAGGCTAGAGACACGTTCTGGCATCTTAAACATAGTAGATGTCATTAATTGCCTGTAGTGTATCCCAGGGGTGAAATACCATCCTAGTATGGAAGTATATAGAAGGTTCTCCAGTACTTTCGATTATATCGGATGCACTTCAATATGAAAAATATATAGGGATGCTCTCATCGAACGGTTCTACATCAGACAACGCTAACACAGAGTTGTGCTCCTCGTAACGTTGCGTATATATTGGGAGACCCCATTAGGTTGCTATCCTTTAGCCACAGGTAACCGAGTCAATCGCCTTGTAAATGTGATACACCAAACACAACATTCGGGGAGATTTGGCCACTGTACATTGAGTCCTTGGTTTCAGCTAAGGTGTATATTGCAGTTCAAGGATACTTGGTAAACCCTTTTGCCTAGATGACCCCTTTTTGATTTATTTTTTGTTAAAGTTCTAAAATCAATTAATTGACCACGGAAAAACATCCTTCCTGTGGAAATACTCCTTATTAGATCTTAGGTTGATATCAATGGAAACTTTTCCCAAGTCTACCAGTTAAGGAAACCCCTCTGATGGAAATCCTAGTCCTTTTACTTATTTTGGAAATATTGGTGCTCTCTATTTGGCAACATTGTCCCTTCCTGGATTGACCATTGGTCTTCCAGTTTGGTTATTTTTGACCTCAGTGATTCTGAGTGTCCTGTTAGCTCTGCTATGAACTTCAGCGTTTGGAGGACCAAATATCAGCTCGGCCATGTGTTTATACAGAAAAGGCAGATCTCAACAGTCTTTTCCTCCCTTCTCCTCCATTTTACTTATACTCCATAACCACACCATCTCTGTTTCTCCTTTTGAAACCTCTCCATTCCCTGTTTAAACCCTTCGTAACCCATCATCACCCGTCATCACAACCGTTGATTTGCTACGCCTCGATTTGACGGTCCCATGCCACACATAACTCACCCAGTTGTTCCCTGCCGTTTGATCATCCCCACCGCGATCAAACGGAAGTCGCTCCTCCCAATCCCATGATCTACCCATGCATTAACCCGTGGGGAACGCGGTTTTCATCACATCCCATCTGCCACACGTCGCCCGATGGATGTGATCGCTTGCTTTTGTATGTTTACCACTCGCCTCCGAAAAGCGGTGCGGTCAATATTGCTTACCACCTGACCGTCGTCCCCACTCGTTAACCCGCCTACATATATTTCGCCCGGTGACCGTTGGATCTACTCGACTGGGATCCAACGGTGCACAATCGTCTATCCCCTGCCTCCTCCCGATAGCTTCCACCATGAGATATCCACCGTTGATTTGCGCAATCCGACGGCTAACTTTGTTCCTCCATTCTGTTCATCCGCCACGAAGTCTCCATGCTCTCGACCTGCAACATGTACCTGAGAAGGACAACGACGATCAGCTACCAAGTACTCTGCACAATTACTACTTCAACTACTGCATTCAAGGAAGGATGGACGAAGGACGAAAAGGTACAAAGCCTCGAGTAGTTAAAACATTCATCAGGCATGGAATTTCATCCATATTATACTCCACCTGCTCGAGGAGTACAACAAAACACCAGAGAATGTCAAATTAATTCATTAAAACAAGCAAAATGTAGCAGAAACCCATATCAGAGAATTAATGTGGTTGGTGGTCCATTATGACCCCTCCACGCATAGGATAGCAGAACACTTTGTAATGAAACTCCATATATACCCAGAAAAGAGATGCAATCAGGGATGATGGTTGTAGTTTTGATGTGAGGTTCAACTTCTAGAGACTGTAACTACTTTGATACTTGCAGTGTCTGGTCTTCATTTTCAGCTAATACAAGCTTCTTTTGCTATTAATTGCTCACTTTCCACTTTTATTCTGTTCTAGGCTATGCCTGTTATGCATGTTTCTTTAATTCTTGATATTTGGCATTAGAGGGGCCATCATCACACCTTTGTGTTAAAGTCTTGTTCATTTCAGTGAATGTATTACTCAGGTTCCTGTTTACTTAGTGGTAGAGAGCTGTCATCCTGTCTGTGCATTAAGAAACAAATTTGCATACCTCTTTACTCGTTGCAGCTGGCCATCACAGGGTCCTGTGCATCTACTGGTGTGGTCAGTATTCTCCATATTCACCTAATCCTCAAACTGTGTGTAATTGGTGGTCTAAAGCCTTGTAGTCTGGGGGTGTTCACTCATGTATGGAATTAAGCATAATAGAAGTGGTTATCTGGCTTGAATATGCATCATTTCCTTCCATTAATCCATTTCCAACATTTATGTTGAGTTTGTAATGTTCCCGAGCATCTATGAGATACAACCTAGGAGAGTTTCTTGGGGTGATAACATTAATTGGTGCCGTTGCCGGGGAAGGGGAGATTGAAGCTTAGCTTCCCTGGGAGACGACACAATTCCAAATTTTGATGATAGACAAGGTCTGGACACATTTCTGGTTGTAATCATCTATCTGGCGACTCTACTGGAGGACCTACGTGATGGAGACTCCACATTGTATTTCTAGCTCAGTTTGTGAGACATACTCGAAGAAATCCTAAGAAATCACCAGTTGACCTAGTGCCTACCCCTGACAAGATTGTCAAATCGAAGAAAACATCACAGAAAGGAGTAGCAGGATCAAGTAAGCCCGAGAAATCCTATGTATCTATGCAAGAAGAGGCTATAGTTAAGAATGTATTACCTGAAGATTTAGAGCCTAGTTTTGCTTGTGAGAAAATTCCTTCAGAGATTCATACAACTCCTTGTTCAATTAGTTCCCCATTGGATCTCAGTCCAAATAAAGTCTCCCAGACAGTCCATCACATTCCTTTGTCTCTGCCATCCATTTCATTGTTTCCCACTATTCTATCCACCAGTATCCTCTCACCTACCCCAGTCATGGCAGGCCAACAAGCACCTACAAAGATGTAAAGAATCATAGCTGCTAGGTATGGACCCTTGGTTTTGCCTGTTCCTTTAAATGCCATGCCTGCAGGAGAGTGCCAAAAATATATGCCTAAGTTCACTGGTACCGATGGGGTAACTGCTGAAGAACACCTTGAGGCTTTTTATAGTTATGTTGATAACTTAGATATTAGTGAAAATGATGTGTGGATGAGAGTTTTTGTCTAGAGCCTTGATGGACAGGCTAGAAAGTGGTTCAGAGAATTGACCCCTAGCTCTATTGCTGATATTGAAGCCTTAGATGATGCATTTTTGAAGCACTGGGGAGATAAAAAGGACTTTCTATATTACCATACTGAGTTTGGTAACCTGAAGAGAGAAAATGGGGAATCCTTACCTAATTTCACTAAAAGATTCACTAGGATGTATAGTAAAATACCAAGTGAGGTAAAGCCTACCCCCACCTCTGCCAAACTCACTTATGCCAATTCTTTTGACTCTGATTTCTGCCTGCTATTGAGAGAAAGAAGATGTGCCACTCTGGCTGATATGCAAGATGTAGCCTTAGATGTAGAGTCTAATATTATGGCTGTAGAAAAACTCAAAAGTCATACTAATGGAAGAAGGCAGAGAGGTGAGGCTTCTTCTTCCTCTGCCTCATCTTCAGAGCCTAAACTAGATAAAATGACTAGAATGATAGAGTCATTGGCTGTTGAGATATCTAAGTTGAAGATTGAGCAGAACTCAGGGAAGACAAGGCAGCAGAATAAATTTACTCCAAGAAACTCGAACCCATTCAGAAGAGCAAATGAACAGTTACAAATCATTTAGAGGGGTAAAGAACCAAAAGAAGAACAGAATGTTAAAGCTCCTTTTCAAAATGTAGTCATGGAGGAGGAACAGTTTGAAGATGAGGATGAAATTCATTGCATGGAAGATAAAGGCAGTGTTGCCTTTTTGACATTGGCTGAATACGAAGAATCTTTGCCACAGGAGCAAGACAGTCAAAGGTGGGATAGAGAGGCTGTTCTGCAGATTGCTGAACAACAAAGATACAATCTGAGGTCACAAGCAAACAATGTCAAGGAGAATCCTGCCTTGAAATCTGTTTTCCAAACAAAGTCACAGAATACTAGACATAAGAAACCAACAGCTAATCCAGTCATCCTCAAAGCACTAGCTCAAGAGGTAAGAGGTTTTGACAAGTTACCTTCCTCTTTCAGCTTTGAAGCAGAAGTTCAAAAGTTAAAAATATATGTACCTCTGGTAGAGCTTGTAAAGTATGAAGTGTTTAGAAAGCCTATCCTTGAAGCCCTTGAACTAAAAGCCACACAAACCTCCAATGACTCTGTCAATTTGCAAGATGATAGACCTGCAGTTGTGCTTAGCCCAATGACTGAACCTACTGATGATAATTCTCCATCTTTTTATGTCTCCTTGACTATTCATGACAAAATACTCCACAATTGCCTGCTAGACACAGGGGCTAGCCACAATCTAATGCCAAAAGCTGTCATGGAAGAGTTAGGCCTTGATATCACTAGACCATACCATGATTTATTCTCCTTTGATTCAAGAAAGGTGAAGTGTCTAGGATTGATCAAAGATTTAGCCATTACCCTAACTCAGCTGCTCATGAAGAGCATCGTGATGGACATTGTGGTAGCAGATGTACCTCCTAAGTTTGGCATGCTGCTGTCCAGAGGTTGGATTAAGAGACTAGGTGGGACATTACAGAATGATTTATCTTATTTCACTGTCCCAGTGTTTGGAGGAGAAAGCAAGAGATTGTACAGAGAAGCACAACTGGCATACATCATAGTGATGAGAAGAACCCTTCTAATCATCCCATTTATGCTGTGGACACTGATTTTGGAGCATGTATTCTCCAAATAGAAGAATCTCAGAAGGCCTCAGTACAGCTCAGGAAACAAATAGTTCAGGCCGAGGAAGAGCAAGGAAGTTAGGTTTGGGAGATTTTCTTTGATGGAGCATGTTCCAGGAAGACTGCAGGAGCAGGGGTGGTGCTGATATCTATAAAACAAGAAAGCACATAACTATCTTTTGAGCTGGCATTTCAAGTCACAAACAATATAGCAGAGTATGAGGCTTTGATATTGGGCCTGAACGCAACTAAGGATAGAGGAGTCAAGAAAATAAAGGTGTTTGGAGATGCTGATCTGATCATTTAGCAAGTAAACAAAATATTTCAAGCAAAGCACCCAAGGTTGAAAGCATATAGAGATGAGGTATGGAGACTTAAAGATTCTTTTGACAGTTTTTGTATCTCATACATCCCTAGAGCCAAAAATCAGCTTGCCAGTTCCCTTGTTGTGTCTGCTAGCATGTTCATCCCTCCCATGCCTGCCAGGCTCATTTATGAAGTTCAAATGAGATATAGACCATCCTTGCCTGATAATGTTCAGCATTGGAAAGTTTTTGAAGATGATGATGAAGTAAATAGGTTCCTGCAAGTCATTGATGAATTCTCCAAAATGCAAATTGACCAAGAGAATGAAGCCTTGGAAGAAAATCCCCAAGCACAGCTTAGAAACAAAATTGGCAAAGATGGCATTGTCCAACTTCCCAGCAATTATATATCGAAGGGTCTAGTTCCTTTAGAAATGCTGTTTGACCAGAATGATGTGCCTTACAAGGCTGCCCAAAAAGGAGACCAATCTGCAGTCTGTAAGCATAATATAGGAAGTTCAGGTCAGCCTAGATACATAAATCTGTCCACTCATCTGTCTGCTAACCAAAGTGCTGAATACCACAATTTAATGAAGCAATTTGCTGATGTCTTTGCCTGGGAGTATAGTGACCTAAAAACATATGACAAGAAGATCATCCAGCATAAAATTCCTCTAGAGAAAGACACCATACCTTTCAGACATAAGCTGAGACCAATAAACCCTTTACTCCTTCCTCTGATTGAGAAAAAAATTAAGAAATTGTTGGCTGCCAAAATTATTTTTCCTCTCAGATATTCAAAATGGGTAGCCAATTTTGTTGTGGTGAGGAAGAAAAGTGGAGAAATCAGACTCTGTGTTGATTTTATAAATTTAAACAAATGCTCTAAGAAAGACAATTACCCCCTACCCAAGATGGAGCATTTGCTGCAAAAGGTCTCAGGGGCTAAAGTGATGTCTTTCCTAGATGGATTTTCAGGCTTTAATCAGATTGTTGTACATCCAGATGACCAAGAAAAGACTGCATTCACCACTCCTTGGGGCACTTTTATGTATGCCAAGATGCCTTTTGGACTGATGAATGCTGGAGCCACCTTTCAGAGAGCTATGGATATAGCATTTGTGGGAGAGAAGGATAAGTTTGTCCTTATCTACCTTGATGATATAATAGTATACTCCAGCAACCATCAAGATCATTTGCAACATTTGAAGAAGGTATTTTTGAAGTGTAGAAGGTTTGGGATTTCAGTCAATCCCAAAAAGTCACAGTTTGCTTTAGAAGAAGGCAAGTTGTTAGGACATATTGTTTCTGCTGTAGGTGTCTGAATTGACCCAAAAAGAGTCAAGGCCATACATACTTTGTCTGTCCCGAGATCAAAGAAGGATATCCAGTCCTTTCTGGGCAAGATCAATTTTGTGAGGAGGCTTATACCAAATTTTGCAGAACTTGTGAAGCATATGACCTCCATGTTGAAAAAGGGGTCAGAGATCAAATGGACTGATGCAGCAAGAAGATCTTTTAAGTCCATTAAGAAATCCATTATGGAAGCTCCCACTCTAAGTAGTCCAGATTATAGCAAGGAGTTCCATATATTTTCATTTGCCTCTGTAGATGAAGAAGGCTCAGAGCATCCAGTGGAATTTTTAAGCAAAACCTTAAGGGATGCTGAGTTGAGGTATGATATTATTGAGAAACAAGCATATGCTCCGATCAAATCTTTGAAAGCTTTCAGAGTTTATTCTACATACTAAGAGAATTGCATATGTACCCTCTGCTGCAATAAAAGATGTCTTAACACAACCTGATGTTGATTGAAGAAGGGCTAAATGGATTGCAAAGTTGATTGAATTTAATATAGAACTAAAGCCCACCAAACTTGTCCGAGGTCAGGGCCTTGCCAGACTGTTAGCTGAAGAAAATTGCAGAACATTGGACGTAAATCTCATAAGTACAGATGCAGGGAATGGTCAAATAGAAGAAGAGGAAGCAACTGAACCAGAGAGAAGGTAGTCAGTGGCGGAAGATCTAGCTTCTTGTGATTGGTATTCTGCAATAGTTAAATTCTTACTGAAGCTAGAAATCTCTCCCAGCTTTACTCAAAGTCAAGCCAGAACTATTAAGCTTAGAGCAGCTAAATATTGCATTAATAAAAATATGCTCTATTGGAGGGATCCATCTGGAATGCTTTTGAGGTGTCTGGACAAAGAACAATCAATAGAAGTTATGTAGCAGTTTCATTCCAGCATGTGTAGAGGGCACCATTATTGGAAGACTACAGCTCATAAGATCCTCAAGGTTGGATATTATTGGCCCTCCTTATTTTCTGATGTATTTTCGTTTGTTAAATCTTGTGATAGGTGCCAAAGATTTGAAGGGAAACAACAGTTGAAGTCCCTGCCCTTGAAACCAATACATGCAAAAGGACCTTTTTAGCAGTGGGGCTTGGATTTCATTGGAGAAATCAATCCACATTCCAGTGGCCAGCACGGATGGATATTAGTAGCCATTGATTATTTCACTAAGTGGATTGAAGCAATCCCTACCAGGAAGGCTGATCATAATGTGGTCATGAAGTTTTTAATTGAAAATATCTTTACCAGATTTGGTTGTCCACATAAATTAGTCACAGATAATGTAGCACCCTTCAGGGCAAAAGAGTTGGTGGACATGTGCAATTCAATGGGCATTAAACTAGTTCATTCTACCTCATATTACCCTCAAGGAAATGGTCTAGCAGAATCTTCCAACAAGAGTTTAATAAGGATAATTAAGAAGCTGTTAGATGAAAACAAGAAGAATTGGGATTCTAAGCTCAAATATGCACTGTGGGCTGACAGAGTGACCATTAAGAAATCCATATGGAATTCTCCATTCAAGCTGGTGTATGGCACTGACGCTGTATTCCCAATTCAGTTAACGCTCCCTATAGCAAAGTTTCTGCAACCAAAATAGAATGAGGAAGAAGACATGGCACGAAGGATCACTGATTTAGTAGAGGTACATCAAATCAGAGAACAGTTGGTTGGAAAGTCTGCAGCACATCAGAAAAAGATCAAGGAAGCTTTTGACAAAGGGACAAAGGCAGATAATTTTACGGTTGGAGACTTGGTTCTGAAGTGGGATGCACTGAAAGAAAAGGAAGGCAAGCATGGGAAGTTTGATGCTTTCTGGACAAGCCATTTTATTATTTCTCAGATCCAAGGGAACAATACCTTCATGCTGCAAAGTATGGGGAAAAAAGCAGTTTTTGATGGCCCAGTTAATGGGCGTTTTCTGAAAGTTTATGTGATTTAAGGTTTTTTGGCCTTAAACTTGTAAATATTATGTTTTAATGTAGGATCAGTCAGACTCCATGCCCAATGGAACACTAGGAATTTTGGCTAACTTGTTTTCATTAGAAAAGCAATGGTCTACAGGTTCTTGAGACCTCACAGGGAGGATCTCATCCCCAGAAGGAGCCAGTGTTAGCTCTGCTATGAACTTCAGCGTTTAGAGGACTAAATATCAGCTTGGCCATGTGTTTATACAGAAAAGGTAGAGCTCAACAGTATTTTCCTCCCTTCTCCTCCATTTTCCTTATACTCCATAACCACACCATCTTTATTTCTCCTTCTGAAACCTCTCCATTCCCTGTTTAAACCCCCCGTAACCCATCATCACCCGTCATCGCAACTGTTGATTTGCTACGCCCCGATCTGATGGTCCCACGCCACACATAACTCGACCAGTTGTTCCCTGCGGTCCGATCATCCCCGCCGCGATCGGACGACAGTCGCTCCTCCCAATCCCATGATCTACCCGTGCATTAACCCATGGGAAATGTGGTTTTCATCACGTCCCATCTGCCACGCGTCGCTCAATGGATGTGACCGCTCGCTTTTGTACGTTTACCACTCGCCTTCGAAAAGCGGTGCGGGCAATACTGCTTACCACCCGACCGTCATCCCCGCTCATTAACCTGCCTGCATATCTTTCGTCCGGTGACCGTTGGATCTACCCGACTAGGATCCAATTGCTCACAATCATCTATCCCCCGCCTCCTCCCGATAACTTCCGCCATGAGATCTCCACCATTGATTTGCGCGATTCAATGGCCAGCTTTGTTCCTCCGTTCTGTTCATCCGCCATGAAGTCTCCATGCTCTCAACTTGCAACATGTACCCGAGAAGGACAACGACAATCAACTACCAAGTACTCTGCACAGTTACTACTTCAACTACTACATTCAAGGAAGGATGGCTGAAGGAAGAAAAGGTACAAAGCCTCGAGCAGTTAAAACATTCATCAGGCATGGAATTTCATCTATATTTTACTCCACCTGCTCGAGGAGTACAATAGAACACCAGAGAATGTCAAATTAATTCATTAAAACAAGCAGAATGTAGCAGAGACCCATATCAGAGAGTTAATGTTGTTGGTGGTCCATTATGACCCCTCCACACATAGGATAGGAGAACACTTTGTAATGAAACTCCATATATACCCATAAAAGAGATGGAATCAAGGATGATGGTTATAGTTTTGATGTGATGTTCAACTTCTGGAGACTGTAACTACTTTGATACTTGCAGCGTCTGGTCTTCATTTTCAGCTAATACAAGCTTCTTTTGCTATTAATTGCTCACTTTCCACTTTTATTCTGTTCTAGGCTGTGCCTGTTATGCATGTTTCTTGAATTCTTGATATTTGGCATTAGAGGGGCTATCATCCCACCTCTGTGTCAAAGTCTTGTTTAGTTCAGTGAATGTATTACTCAGGTTCCTATTTACTTAGTGGTAGAGAGCTGTCATCCTGTCTGTGCATTAAGAAACAAATTTGCAGACCTCTTTACTGGTTGCAGCTGGCCATCACAGGGTCCTGTGCATCTGTTGGTGTGGTCAGTATTCTCCATATTCACCTAATCCTCAAACTATGAGTAATTGGTGGTCTAAAGCCTTGTAGTCTAGGGGTGTTCACCCATGTTTGGAGTTAAGCATAGTATAAGTGGTTATCTGGCTTGAATATGCATCATTTCCTTCCATTCATCCATTTCCAACATTTATGTTGAGTTTGTAATGTTCCCGAGCATCTCTGAGATACAACCTAGGAGAGTTTCTTGGGGTGATAACATGTCCAAACTGCTTTTCAACCGAGTTCACCTCCACCTGAACAACATCAACCTCATGTTGATCTTAAAGTTACCCTTTGCCTTCTTTGCCTATTTATTCACCCTGTTCTTCCTCTTCGCCTGGTGAAAGTCTGGATTCTAGTAACCAGGAAGCTAAGAAGAAGAAGAAGAGGATGAATAAGAATAAGTAGAGTGAGCAAGGGGGTAACCAAAGTCCTATTGTTATTGATGCAACTAATGAAGAATAATCTTCCAACGAACCCAAGAAAGTAAAGTTCACTTGCATGTTATGTAAGGGTGACCATCTTCTTCGGAATTGTCCTGGTATTCCAAAGGTCTTAAAAGTGTGGTCTACAAGTTCACATCAACCTTTTCCATCAGCCTTTGGAGATCATGTTTGTGAAAAACCCTCAACTAGTAACAATAAATCTGATGGGAAAAAGGGAAAATTGAAAGTTTCCTGTAAGTTGTGTGAAGGTAATCGCCCCATTCACTTTTTTCCTCTTATGGATGAAGCTTCGAAAGAGTTGGAAAACCTTACATCTTCTCAACCTCGTCTTTCGGATGGGTATCGAAAGATTTCTCCTGGTCCTTCACCATTTGATCCAGTCATTGATCAAAAGTCATCTTTGGTCAACCCCACTACCCCTGAAAGTGAGTCTTGTGAGTATATTCTCGACCAACGACCTAACTCCACCTTCAGTTAACCATAGCTTTTTGTAGAGAGTTAACCTCGTATTGCTCAAGTTCTTTTGGTTTCTTCAGTTTCGAATGAACTAGAGGGAAATGCTCCTTTTCCTGAGATGCATGAGAGCATTTATCCTATTCCCATCAAGCAAGAGGGAAACTCTAACGTTCCTACGACACCCCTTCTGAGTAGTTTGGTCACTTATTTTCATTGGAGTCGACTGGTAGGATACATCTTCCATCTTATGTGCCTTTCCAGATTACAGTACATGATTACCATATGACCGTACCAATCACAGTCATAGACGAGGGCGCATCTATTAGCATCCTATCCTCAACTTCTTGGCAAGCTTTAGGTTCTCCTCAGCTTGTCCCCGTCACCCAAAATCTGTTAGATTTTAATAGAGGAATCAGTCAACCGTTAGGGATCCTTCCTAATTTACCTATTAATTTGGGAGGAAAGATTGTCTATATAGATGCGATGGTTGTCCAAAGCCCTTTATATTTTAATCTACTCCTTGTCCATGACTATGTTTATGTAATGGAATCTCTTGTTTCTTCCCTCTTTCGAGTGAGATGTTTCCCACATGAAGGAAGCATTGTGATCATTGATCAGATTACACTCATTGGTATTGAATCAACTCCCACCCAACCATCATCCCTAAATGGTTCTCATGTGCAAGCATTCTCACCCCCGCCATAGGTTAATTACGTGGCCACCTATTCCATGCCCACATCTACAGATCATCTAGTAGGTGATGTAATACGCCATGTACTACGGGAATTGGAGCCTGATATTTCCATTAGATCCCTGGACATATATCCCTTCCAGAGTGTTGTTCTCCCATCGGATAAGAAACTATTGGAAGCCATGGCCTCGTTTGGTCTGTGATCAACATGTTTGGAGTAGATTTCTTTGTCTTGTGTCAAGCTCGTTAAAAAATGAAACAAGGACCATAAGGATAGTTCTTTTACTATGTCAACTGTTGAGTTACAAAATGGGTATGTATTTACTATTAATCTCATCATATTTTTCCTTGATTCTTATCTTTTCCATATCTTAATGTGCTAATATAGTGAGGAATTATGGTAAGAAATGAAGGAATTATTTGCAGTTACGATTTAGCTAACTTTTACCTTCTTATGCAGGAAAGTGACAAAAGGAACGATTGTTGTTCCCTGACATTGGAACAGCAAAATCCGACAAGCAAAGGAAGGAACGAGTCTGTTGCGAACAAGGCTAAAAGTGAAGCAGAGGTATTGGCGTGGAATAGGAAAGATGTCTGAAGTTAGGAATCGGTTGCGAATCCCTCAGGATTGGGAGATCCTGAGGGATCGCATTTACCGTTTATCTTTTACCCTTTCTGATTATAAAAGAGGGCGATTGTAAGAAGAAAAGGGGGAAAAATATCTCTGTTATTTTTCGAATTATAATTTTAATTATAGACTCTTGCTGTTGAGAGAACACGACTATATTGTAATGCTCCTTAAGTTCGATGATTAATATATAATTGAAGCTGTTGTTCCCTCGCATTATCTGAAGTAACCTAGCAGTGTTCACTAGTGGCTAAGGGCCCGACCTCTGGTGGATTTAACTGCTTTCTTTGTGTCATACATTTCCGATTCTCGCAAGTGTGATTGGTTTGATAGTTTTCTTGCTTTCTGTGATTTTATCTCCTTTGCTATTTATTGTTTTCCTGTATTGATGGAATATCTCTGCTTTATATGATTTACAACACTGTCGTTTCATTCAGTTTACCTTCATTGCAGATTAAGTTACTTAGATAAGTATTTAGACTGATTTCATCAACTGTAAAGAGTTTGATTATCGCTATTGGACTCTCAGATTGATATCATTGCTATTTGGATTGTTTACTAGAGATTGAGTTTGATTTAGATTAAATCAGTTAAGAGGAGATGAGTTATTTCTACTGTACTCTTAGTTGATGATGTTGTTACTTGAATTGCTGCAAGATTTGATTTCGGTAGATGATTGAGTTTTGATATTTCCTTTAATAATTGCAAATGGAGTTTATTAGATGCATCCGTTTACTCTTTTATTAAAAGATATATACTACAATTTAGGAAACATTACTCTCTGAATTAATCGCAGCCACATACTGTGTACACTCTTGAAATAAGAGGACTTACCTGGGTTGATGATTAATGTGGGATAATTAGGAGTTTTAAAAGGCACCTTTTATCAATCAACATTTTGGTGTTGTTGCCGGGGAGAGTGTAGCCATTTACAAAGAGTGATGTATATCTGATAATTTTTGTTGAGGAAGAATTGGGTATTGAAAACGGAAGGTAAGAACCTACGTAACGAGCAAGTATAGTGCTTGCTCCTCTGCCCGCTTTTCAACACAATTACAAAAAAGTGAAGTAGGTGTTTGATGCTTGTCTGTTGAGAGAGAACTGGGTATTAAAAACGGAAGGTAAGAGCCTGCATACGAAGCAAGTAAAATGCCTGCTCCCCTGCTTGCTTTCCAGCAGAATTGTTAGGAACTTAGGGTAGAGATAAACATTTGAATTGTTTGCATGAATGACTAAGAAGAAGAGACCTGATAGCAATCTAATTCCACATCCCAAACCTGAAAAATCTAAGGGACCGGTGACCCTTGGACGATCAACTTTCATCGATGACATCTTAAAGAAAGCTGAATCTCAGCCATCAGTAGGTCCCCGAACTGTTGCTTCCAGACAACCTACTGTCTCCCTTCGGGCCACAGGCTCACCATTTGTAGCCTACGCTCAAGTCCACAGTAAAACAGAAGGAACTGAGCAGAGTTTTCAAGAAATTGAAATTCACACCCAATTCCCTTACAAGAAAGGAATTCTTGTAGTATTCATGAAGGAAGAGGAGAAACAGGGGAAACAGAGGAACCAAGATCTCCTCAGGTAGTAATCGAGGAAAGGACATCCAGTATCCCAGACCAAGGGAGTGCTGTTAAGATCATTCCCATCCCTTCTAGACACCCTAGGGATAACTCTCTAGCCCAAGAGATCCCAGAAGGGTACTGGCATATATTTGATCAAATGGCCAACAATCCACAACCACCCCAGACCTCTACATTATAGTATCCCATCGTTGACACAGATGTCAATGCACCCATGAAAGTTATCCCTCTACAAAATATTAGTTAGAAAATTATATATTACGGAGCAATGGAACACATAAAATATTGCAGAAATATAAACACAGAAAACACATAAGACAAGAGAGACATAGATATATGTGGTTCACCCAGTTTGGGCTACGTCCATCTCGAACAGCCAGTCCTTCCTTTCTATTATCCGCAAAATGAAGAGACACAACCTACAACAGATCCGCTGTAATATCCTCTGTTTTCTCTCACAGTCTCACCTCTCTGCTTCTCACTCGGAGAATACACATATATTACACAGACTCAATACAATGCCCTCATACAAAGAGAGGGGTTGCCTTCTAGGGAAAAAACCCTAAACTAAACATAAGTTATACCGTTGGATCATCTGCCTAATCAATGGCCCAGATTGACTAGAAATTACTATACTTTTACAAGGCAATTTTATATATGTTTTTAGCTTCGAGGGCACTGCCCTCGAACCCCTACTGGGGGACCGCTAGCTCCCAGACCCCCCAGCTCGGGGGGTATCGGCCCCCCTGGACCCCCGTGGGGGGGACAAGTAACCCCTGCGTGGAGGGGTGTACAAAATTCCTGGGGTATACATATAGCTGAACAAAGACCTCTAAACAATCATGCTCCATACTCAACAATCTCCCACTTGGAGAATGATTGTAGCAACTCCACCGCTGCTTCATTTGCTAGACAATGACCCCTCTTTGGACCTGGCTGTTTCTCATCTTCATCGTCATCCTTGAAGACCAATTGAAACTGAGCATATTCTTAG
The DNA here is from genome assembly GCA_000404065.3 of Pinus taeda. Taxonomy (NCBI): domain Eukaryota; kingdom Viridiplantae; phylum Streptophyta; class Pinopsida; order Pinales; family Pinaceae; genus Pinus; species Pinus taeda. Next base: position 87,319 of record APFE031622735.1, read on the forward strand.
TTTCTCCCTCGTTACAACTTTTGTTAGCATATCAACAGGATTTTGGCTAGTGTGTATCTTTTTTAGCTTCAACTCTCCATCTTCCAACATTGATCGTATGAAATGGTACTTGAGCTATATGTGTTTAGTCCTGGAATGAAATGCTGAGCTCTTTGCAAGATGAATGGCACTTTGGCTATCACTATATAATGTGCCCATATCATGCTCCTTACCCAATTCACCCATAAACCTTTGTAACCAAATCATTTCTTTACTAGCCTCTGTAGCAGCAACATACTCTGCTTCTGTTATTGAAAGTGCAACAACACTTTGGATTTTTGAAATCCAACTGACAGCTGTTCCACCAACAATGAATACATATCCTGTAGTGCTCCTCCTGTTATCTTTGTCACCTGCCATATCTGCATTAACATATCCCTGTAGAGAAATGTTTGAACCACCAAAGCATAATGCTTGAGTTGTGGTACCTTTCAAATATCTGAGAATCCATTTCACTGCCATCCAATGTTCCTATCCTGGATTGTTCATGTACCTGCTTACAACTTCCACTGCATGTGCAATATCAGGCCTTGTGCAGACCATTGCATACATTAAGCTTCCAACTGCTGATGCATATGAAACTTTAGACATATAATCCATGTCTTCTTGGGTCTTTGGGCACATTTCCTTACTAAGTTTGAAATGGCTAGCAAAAGGTGTACTAACTGGTTTTGCATTGTGCATGTTAAATCTTTTCAACACCTTTTGTATGTACTCATTCTGAGACAATGTTAATTTACGATTTTTCTTGTCTCTAGTTATTCTCATACCAAGGATTTGTTTTGCAGCTCCCAAATCCTTCATTGCAAATGAATTTGCAAATTTTCTTTCGAGCACATTTATTTCCTGCATGTTAGACCCTATAATAAGCATGTCATCCACATACAATAACAATAAATATAGCTGCCATCATGTTGCTTTTTCAGATAAACACAATGATCAGAGTGACATCTAGTATAACCTTGTTCAGACATAAACTTGTCAAATTTTAGATACCACTGCCTTGGCTTGTTTTAAGCCATACAAGCTCTTCTTCAACCTGCACACTAGTTTCTCCTTCCCTTTCACTTCATATCCTTGTGGTTGCTGCATATATATCTCTTCCTCGAAATCCCCATGGAGAAAGGCTGTCTTTACATCTAACTGCTCAAGATGTAAATCTTCAGCAGCTACTAGACTTAGAATAGTTTTGATTGAAGTCATTTTCACAACAGGAGAAAATATCTCATCAAATTCTATACCCTTTTTCTATGCAAACCCTTTCACCACAAGTTTAGATTTATAGCTTTTTCTACCTCCATCTTCTTCCTTCAACTTCTAAACCCACTTATTCTGCAATGTTGTTTTACCTGCAGGCAACCTAACTAAGTCCTAAGTCTGGTTATGTGCTAAGTAGTCCACCTCTTCTTTCATGGCTTGTTCCCACTTCTTCTTCATTTCTATCTGCACTACTTCTTCATAACATTCTGGTTCACCAGAATCGGTCAATAATAGATAATATATTGAAGGAGAGTATCATTCAGGGGGTATACTTATCCTGGTAGATATTCTAACACCACTTTCAGGTGTTTGAGGTGCTTGTTGCTGTTGTGGTTGTTGTTCTAGTTGTTGATCATTATAATTTTCAGGCACCATCACTTTTCCTGTGATATCCTCAAGCACTGTGTATTCTCTGTTTTCTTTTTCCTATTTCTTTTCCTGCAACTGATTCTTATAGAAGACCTTTTCATTGAATATTACATCTCTGCTCCTAATGATTTTGTGATTTTCATAATCATATAAGTGATAACCAAAGTCATTAACACCATATCCAATAAAGGTACATTTCTTTGATTTTGCCTCAAGCTTTGTTCTATTTTCTTTATTAATATGGACAAAGGCTTCACAACCAAAAGTCTTTAAAAATGAGTAGTTTACCTTTTTACCTTTTCATGCCTCCTCTGGAATACCATCATCCAAGGAACTTGAAGGCCCTCTATTTATTAGATAGACAGCAGTGTCTACAGCATCTGCCCAAAATTGTAAAAGCAATCTTACATGCAATCTCATGCACCTTGCACGCTCCATGATTGTCCTATTCATCCTTTCTAAAACACCATTTTATTGTGGTGTTCCTGGTGTTGGAAATAATACTGAGAGAGGGGGGTGAATCAGTATTATCAAATCAATATAACTTTTTCATTTCCATATTAAGATTCGTGTATGCTACTTCAGTTAAGGCAAATCATGTGTATATGCAACTGTGTGTAGTGCAACAAGCGTATATCCAGTAAACTTATGATTCAATTAATTGATCCTTAATGAGTGCATCAGAACATTATTAGCCATAAGAATAGTAAATAGGAGCAGTAAAATAGAACAGATCATCACACACAATGAGCACACATGAACACCATAATATGAGGTGGAAACCCAATGTGGGTGAAAACCACCTGCTACAATTCGTCTTTATCTTCCTTTAATAATAAACTTATTTTTTTTACAATATTTCTGTACTAGAGCAGTCTTATACCAGTACGCAGGCTTCTACCTACAGAATGCTACAACCTTCTCCCATTTTCCAGTTTCTACTGGAAGGGAGCTACAACCCCCTTAGCTCTTGTACTAGCCGATCCATTTACTAGTACGTAGGCGCTGGCCTACTGAAGGCTCCAACCTTCACTCGTTTTCGTGATGCTCCTGGAAGGGAGCTACAACCCTTTGGCTCTTGTACTGGCCGATATGTTTACCATTATGTAGGCGCTAGCCTACAGAACTCTACGATCTTCTTTCTTCCTCCAGGGACCACGTTTCATAAATTTTCATACTGGATACTCCTGAAGCACAACACCATAATCTGAAGGCCAAGTTTCATCCAATTTTCATACTGGACCCATCAACAACATTGAAGCACAAAATTAATCATCACTGCAATAGACCCATCAACTACACCTGCATCATCAATCTCTAAATCACCCAATACTGAAACATTGAAACCCTGTCAACAGCACAGTCACCAGAACACAGAACAGACAACAGAACTCTGCAACAATAACCAGATCCAACTGCAACTTCAAATATCATATCTCATAATGTATACACTACTATGATGAACCAAACTGGCATACATACGTGCTTTTTCCAAAGCCAACCCACGTACAGATCTGAAAATAACTTTGTCGCTATTCCAGACATCAGTCATACCAAGATCATAACATTCGTACAATAAAACATGCGTCAATAATTCAGATCTAGTCTATGCATGATCAAACCACATAATGATAGTGCATTCCAAGCCTTATGATCCTGATCCATCATCCATCATTGACCACATAGATGCATCCTTGATCAGATCAAGCTAAGCATCACAAACCCATAACTAGGATACTAGATCTCACACGTCATCAGATTTTCAATCCTTGCACACTTGCTCACTCCTTGGCCTAATGATCTTCTCCTTATATAGGTTTAGGCCTTTCTCAATACCATGGTCCAAAACCATGTAGAATCAATACCTTGGACCCAATACCTGGGGTCAACACTTCAAATCAAATACCATGGACCAATACCAAAATACCATGGACCAAAACTTAGTTTTCTAACATGTACGCTCCTTTCCTTCTATGAACCTGCATGTCTACGTATATGCGTCTTCTATTCTGCTCATCCGTGTGTATACGCACTTTCATCAAGGTGAACCTGCGTATACCTCTCCCTTGACCTGTTGTACTATAATCTGTCATCTAATTGAGTTGCCACTTGTATCATACCTCTGAGTGAGTTGCCATCAAGGACAACACCTGTATCATAATGCCAGCAATCTCCCCCTTTGGACTTGATGGCAGCTACCACATCAAGTCACTCTCCCCCTTTGACATCAAGGGCAAAGGGCGGACCAAGATATTCTCTTCTTTGATATACATTCTACTTTCCATGCTCCCCCTGAGTACATGCTAAAGTTTTTTATTAAGCTCCCCCTTTGTACATGCCAAGTTGTACCAATCCATCCATGCTCCCCCTGAGTACATGCCAAGTCTGCAAGAATATTTTTCAATAGAATGACATGACTCTACAACTCAACTAAGTGAGTATGACCTTCCTATCACCAATGACTCATACATACATCAATCTCCAAACCAAGTGGGGATACAACATTTTGACTCATCCACCCAACCAAGTGGGGATATACCAAATGTTTATGACTGAAAATAGAAATCATTACATCATCCATCCCATGCATAGTGGGGTAACAAGATACATCATATGACTCACAAAGACCAAAGACCTAAACAAGACCATGACAGTTATCAACAACTATCATACACTATATGATCTGCACTATAAGCATCTTAAACTACAATCCATTCTCTTGGTCAATCAATAATCAGTAGCAAGATATGTCAATTAGCATCATCACCAAGGACTTCTAACCATAATGCCAACAATGCATTATTCGAAGCATATGCTCCCCTTGAGCTTGTGCCAACCATCATATACCATGACAGAACCATTTCCTGAGTATGTTCTGTTGTTTTTCTTCAGAGCTCCATATACATGATTGTGCAGTGTCTAACTCACAGATATACGTGACTTGTCTTCATGATAACTCCATATGAGATTTAGAACACTGATGTTCCACACTTTCAGCTTCCTCTGAGTCTGTCATGTTTGTGTACTCTGCTATGCCACATCTTTCTGGCTGCACTTCCTTTTTCTTCCATATCTTTAACTGTGATGAAGTTTTCTCCTTTTGGTATGGTGCCCAAAATCTTCTCCTACATTCCTTTCCTATGTGTCCAAGCTTGTTACATGCATAACATCTTACATGTTTCATATTCCTTCCATAGTAGTCAATGGCTTTGTGACCAAACATATTGCAAGAAAAACAATATCCCTTAAAGTACCTCGAACATGATGATATTTTTGTGTGACGGTCTTGAACCATTCTACTTCTACATCTCGCTACAACATGTCCAAGATTATGACATACATAACATTCAATATTATTCATCGGAGGAAATAATCATCTATCACTTCCACAATTAGGAGCAAACGATTTCCGTTGAGAAATTTTTTTCCTTGGCTGTTGTCCTCTCATCTCCTTGTTGATCATTTTAGATTTCTCATTAGAGTTCCTTGTCTCACCTTGTGAGCTAGATTCACCTTCAACAGATTCATAAAAACCAAGACCAGTTTTGATAGCAGGCGACCTTTGACCACCAAGAATATCATCCAAAATCTTACTACTGTCTTGAAATCGTAATAGTTTATCCTTTTCTTCTAATTTACCTTTCAAGATATTTACCTAAGCCTGATGTTGTTCTTCCCTTTCCAGACATTGCTTCTTCAAAATTTCCTCAGACTTTCTTCCTTCTTCCATTTGTTGCCTTAGTTTGAGAATCTCCTTTTCTTTTTCTTCATTCAGCTCCTGTAGCATTTGACAAACTCTGAAGGGACATTCCAGTTGAGCTTTTAAGCTAATAATTTCTTCTTTGAGGGCACTCTCCCTTTTGCTAGGTAGATCTTGTTGATCGATGATTTTATCTGATGCTTCATTTTCTTGTCCATCTTCGAATCTGAGGTGATTCAGGATCTGAATACTTGCTTCCACTCATCGGCAAGCTGTCATTGTTCCTTTGAGCTGTCTTCTTCTTTTGACACGCTTTCTTTCCCATTGTTCCACGGATCTCCTTCAAGCGATCAAGCTTCTACCAAAGGACCTACTCTGATACCAATTGTTGGAAATAATACTGAGAGAGGGGGGGGGGGGGGGAATCAGTATT
>APFE031622735.1:105536-140525 GCA_000404065.3 Pinus taeda
AAAGTTACAACAAGATTCCAGTACGTCTGATACATTTAGTTAGAAAAATGATTCGTTATGGTACAAAGATCGCTTATACCTCTGTAAGAATTCCCAGCTGAAACAAAAGATTCTTATGGAATTGCACACTTCTCCCTTATGAGGGCACTCGGGATTTTTAAAAAATTACCACAAGGTTAAGAAGGAATTTTTTTGGGATGGAATTAAATTAGATATTCAAAATTTTGTGGTGGAATGTTTGGTTTGCCAAAAAAATAAAGTTGAAACAATTAAGACACCGGGTCTATTACAACCTTTATCCATTCCAAGCTAACGTTGGGAGGAGGTTTCAATGGATTTTATCACAGGTTTACCCAAAGCTAAGGGAAAGAGTCTCATCATGGTGGTAGTTGACAGACTTACCAAGTATGCACACTTTTGTGCATTATCACATCCATTTAAAGCCAGTACAATTTCTACTGCAGCTATGGAAACAATTCAAAAGCTACGTGGAAACCCAAAGATTATTATAAGTGACAGAGATCCCATTTTCACAAGAAATTTTTGGATATAATTATTTTCTTGTCTTGGTACTCAGTTAGCTCATATCTCATCTTAACATCCTCAATCTGATGGGCAAACTAAGATAGTAAAAAAATGTTTGGAAGGATATCTTCGTTGCTTTGTATCTAATAACAGACACAATGGGTCAAATGGTTGCCTCTGGCTGAATGGTGGTATAACACTTCCTTCCATGCAGCAACAAAAATGACCCATTTATGGCACTTTATGGATATCAGCCACCATCCATCACATCATATTTAAGAGAAAATTCTAAGATCCAAGCAGTGGAACATCACATCGAACATCAACAACAAGTCCTCCAACTCTTAAAGGATAACCTCGTGTTGGCACATAATAGAATGAAACAACAGGCAGATCAACATCGCAGTGAAAGAATTTTTGATGTAGGTGATTGGGTATTCCTATGGCTACAACCATATAAGAAAATGTCCCTCAAGCAAGCTAACAAGCATAAGAAATTATCACCAAAGTATTATGGTCCGTACAAGGTGTTGAAAAAGATTGGTACTATGGCTTACAAATTGGAGATTCCTACAACTTCTCAATTGCACCCAGTTTTCCATGTTTCATGTTTAAAGAAGGTTATAGGAAACAAGCTCCCAGTTCAAATAATATTGCCAGAACTTAACGAGGAAAGAAAAATTATATTGGAACTGGAAGCAATCATAGAAACAAGAACTCAACAGCTACGAAATCGATCAATTTCGTAGTATCTTATCAAGTGGAAGAACTTATCCGCGAAAGATTCCACATGGGAGGATGAAAATTTTATACAGAAGCATCCAAAACTACTCAAGCGTTGAGGACAACACTTTTTTGAAGGAGAAGGGCATGTTAAGTCCCTATAATACTAGTATTTACCCCATTACTATTGTAGTTGTATCCCTTATTAATATTGGTGTGCCCCTATTGTCCCCATATTGTTATTACTGTGCCCCATACAATCCCCCTATTGTTATTTTTGTGGCTTTATATTATTATTGTTAGGTCGACTAAGTTATATTGTGACTCCTTAGACACCTATATATGGAAAGGAGGTTTTGTCATTTGAATCATCGAAGAATTGTTCATTTATGTAATGTAAAGTAGGTCGCCCCCTCGAAGAGGCTGAATTCTAAGGCGTTGATCTATCTTTTCTATTTTTTTTGAGCTGGTTTCATAACAGGAAAGCACTCGGTTCACCGCTACTTGTGCCTGTTACCTAGAATCTATTGGATTTTAATAGATGAACCAGTCAACCATTAGGGATCCTTCCTCAGTTGCCTATTACTTTGGGAGGAAAAATTGTTTATCTCAATGTGATGGTAGTCCCAGGATCTTTTTATTACAATTTACTTCTAGGGCGCGACTATGTTTATGACATGGGAGCTATTGTTTCAACACTATTTCGAGTGATGTGTTTCCCGCATGAGGGCAGAATTGTCACCATTGAACAGCTTTCATTTCCCAGTCCAAATATGGCTTCCAATCAACCATCTTCCCTAAATGGTCCTTTTGTCCCAATTGTATCTTCCCTGCCACGAGTAAATTATGTGGAAACCCGTTCCATGCCTACATCAACTGACGATCAATTATGTGATGGTGTACATTATGTACTAGGGGCATTGGAACCAGATCTCGAATTCCTTGTTATGGATCCCTTCCAGAGCTTTGTTCTCCCATCTAATGAGAACCTCTTGCAAGTCATGACCTCTTATGGGTGATGAACAAGTAATATGAGGATATTTCTTTTACTGTGTCAACCTCATTAGAAAAATGAAACAGGTCCCTGAGCATAGTTCCTTGTCTTGTGTCAAGCTTGTTAAAAAATGAAGCAAGGAAAATGAGGATATTTCCTAGTCCTGTGTCAACCTCATTAAAAAATGAAAGAAAGGGTATGAGCATAGTTCCTTATCTTGTGTCAAGATCATTAAAAAATGAAACAAGGAATATGAGGATAGTTCTTTTATTGTGTCAACCTCATTAAAAAATGAAACATGTGCATGAGCATAGTTCTTTGTCTTGTGTCAAGCTTGTTAAAAAATGAAACAAGGAATATGAGGATAGTTCTTGGTCTTGTGTCAACCTCATTAAAAAAAATAAACAAAGGAATATGATCATAGTTCCTTGTCTTGTGTCAAGGTCGTTAAAAAATGAAACAAGGAATATGAGGATATTTCTTTTAGTATGTCAACCTCATTAAAAAATGAAACAGGTCCCAGATCATAGTTCCTTGTCTTGTGTCAATCTCGTTAAAAAATGAGACAAGGAATTTGAGCAGCATTCCTTGTCTTGTGTCAATATCATTAAAAAATGAAACAGGGTTCCCTGGAGTAAAGTTCCAACTTGAGTCTTTGATTAGATCTCATAAAATCCCAATTAAGTCTTTCACTTGATCTCGTAAATGAAACTCCATTCCATCTACCTGATAGCCACGAGTAGTCTACTTAGGTGAATGAAATGAAGCTTGGGGGGCATGCACCTAGAATCAAGTCATCATGTTGGGGGCATGTAAACCAATCTCAAGAATAGTTTTTTTATTTCAATCTTGTGTAAACATGAAATTGAATCCAACCATAGTTTTTCATTTCAAGCTTGTGTAAAAATGAAACTGAATCCAAGCATGGTTCCCTATGGTTCAAGCATGTATAAAAATGAATCCATCTCCATTTTAACCCTTGTGATTGCCATTCTATCAGACTCTTCCATCAGATGAGCCTTGGTTTTTCTCCTTCCATTTTCACTATCTACTTGGCTGATCATACGCATTCACTTGGTTGTTTTACCCTTTTTGAGGAACAATTGCAATGAGTGGTTTGATTAGCCAACCTCTTCACATAAATCAACATGTTTTGAGAAGTTCCAACATCACTGGAACCAGTTGCTATCCTAGACACCACTCATTCCTCTAAGTGGAGTCCTCTTTAAGCTCTTTTCAGACTCTTGAAATATGAAAATATTGTTGAGCGCTTGTCCTTTTCAGCTCGTTAACGGATTGGAAATGACATCTACTCGGTATAAGTTTAACCCTTTTCTCAACTGACATAGATTATTTATGAAAAAGGAATACGTTGATCGAACATGGTCAATAGGTTCTCTCTCATATTATTTTACACATTTTTGGACTTGAGAGACAAATTTACGAAAAAGAACTTGTGGAATTTTATTTTTGTCCCTTTTTCAAACTCTCTAAACATTAAAAGGACCTAGTGATCATTGTCGTTATGTCATTAAAACATCGAATAGTGACAAACTTTTCCATCATGAAAAGACCGAGTTTCACCTTCGCTAGACTCATTAAAACATCACATAGTGATGGATTCACCCAAAGGGTGGAATTATACTACAAGAATATGTTATCCTCTTCAAGCTTGTTAAAAAATAAAGAGGTACTGGTTAGCGATGACTAGGGAAAATGGGAAGAGGGGTAAACCACTTTATGGTAGCAAGTCACTCTTGAACATGACACTTTCACTTCATCTCCGTGATTACTTAGGTTTGGTTATCTGCTTTATGATTATCATACCTATGGTCTATCACACCATCCATTACTTTGGTTTTGAATCAATGCTTCCAATTCATTAAGTGTCGTTGATATGTTTATGAGAAGTCACTCAGTAAACTCATCCTTTGCAATACTCATAAACATTCATTTTCATGACTACCATTCCTGAACCTTGTCTTGTCAATCACATTCTGTCTCCAAAAATCATTACACTCATTTTGTGTCGTTGATGTGGGATACATCAAGGCCCTCCAGCGATGAGTCGCTTCTTGTCGATGTCAGCACATTATCTGAGAAGTTGACTTAGAAACACCCTTCCAGTACCTTGAGGCTTGCATACATCAATGGAAAGTTTCCCACTCCGGTGATAGGTTGATATCACTGGCCTTTGACTGAAAGACTTTGTATGGTGTTCGACATCAAAACATCCATTCACACCATGTAGGATGTACTGCAGTACCTTGAGGATCATTATCATTATCAGTGACTTCTCTTGTGTCTATTAACAACTTACATCATTAGCTAGTAATCACACAATGCCTTCACATGTTCGAATTCAAATCACATATTCACATGGTTAAACTCGTACTTGAGCAAACGATTGAACGAGATAGAAGACCCCAGATCTAGTTTCATCCATCCAGGCTACGATTTCAAGAAAGTACTAAATCATTTGTACGATGGCTTTACACTGATGGTCATCCCATCATGGGTCTATATCTGTAGATGACTATCTATGTAAATGTAATGAAATTTTATATGTTGAGCATGGGTATGCCTTCCCTCAATGATTCATGAAAAATCCAAAATAACAAGATATTATGTATTGTAATTGATTCAGGTTACCATCTGCTTCAGAACATCCTCATCACATAGTAAAGCATATCACTCAACATTATCATTTTTGATTTCATGCTTTATGGGGACACTGTTACAAGTCTATTTGGGCACATCACTCCCATCATTCAGATTAGTACTTTTAGGGCTCATCAAACCCTAATTTTGTTGCTACATGCCCTAGACAAGTCATCACATTGAATGCCATCGTTCCTGAGAGTTTCCTGGCCTGAAGACATCCTGAAATGACTCCTTGAGGGACCAACACAGCCTTGGTCAGGGGTAACTACACTGCATAGCACTTAGGCCCATTCAAGCCTGCTCTGCAGAGCACCTAGGCCCACTTTGACCTACGTTGGGTGAGATTGAACGAAATCTTCATAGGGTTGTGGGAATATTCTTTCATTCTAGATCATTCTAAAATATTCCCACCTCTTATCCTCTCCTATGAGCTCGAAATTGGATAGGGAAAGAATAAAATAACCTCCTATCCTCACATCCCTTCCTCCATGGAAACTAACTCACAAATTGGAAAGCCATTCAATGCCCAATTTATGACAAAACTACCTCCATTTCCCTATAAATTTAGCACTCATCATAGTGATCAGGGGTTGGACTTTGAGAATTTGGAAGGAGAGACTGCTGGTTTGAGGTTTGAGATTGTAAGAAAGTATTGTTTGTTGGAAATAATATTGAGAAGGGGGTGAATCAGTATTATCAGATCTATAATTTTATTTCCCAAACAGATTTATATATGCTACTTCACTGAAGTGAAGTAGCATGTACACGCGACTGTACTTAAAGAAACAAGCGTATATGCAGAGAACTTTTGAGTTTAGACAATTTATCATGTATTGAGCTTAAACCAGTATATCAAAGATTTATTAGATAATGCAGTAAAATAAGAATAAAGCATCACACATAAGCAAGACACATGAATACCAAGATATAAGGTGGAAACCCAATGTGGGTAAAAACCACCTGTTGTTATCATTTCTGTCTTCCTTATAATAATAAGAAAATATGTTTACACTCTTGTACTAGTGCATACTCATACCAGGATGCAGGCACCCACCTATAGAAGGCTACAATGTTCTCTCGTTCTCCAGCTACTACTGGAAGGGAGCTACAACCCCCTAGCTCTTGTACTAGCCAATATGTTTACTAGTACGTAGGTACCAACCTACAGAAAACTCCATTCTTCCAACAGAAACCATGTTTCATGAATTTTCAGAATGGATACTCCTGAAACACAACACCACAATCTGAAGGCCACGTTTCATCCAATTTTCATACTGGACCCATCAAGAACATTGAAACTCGGAAAATCATAACTACAATACAACCATACATTTGCATCAACCAATCATTGAAACTCAAACATCACTTTCTGAATCAACCAAAACTGAATCAATCAATCGCTTGACGACCCATCATCATTGAAGCAAATCATAATCAATCAATTTGATCATTCAGGACATTGTCACCAGAATACAGTCACCAGAACACAAAGCAGAACCCAGAACTCTGCAACAGTAAATAGAAACAACTGAAACTTTAAACATCATACTTCATAAGGTATACACTACTTCCATGTGTCGAACCAGTGTGTATACACACTTTTACCAAAGGGAACCAATGTACATATCTGCAAATTCAAATTTAAGATGTATATGCTACTTTGATATGTTGAACCAATGTGTATACATTTTACTAAAGCGAACATGCGTACAGAGCTGTAAATGCTAACTTAAAACATCACAACTATTCCAAACTTCAGTCATACCCATATCATCACATTTACATAATAAAACATGCGTCAGTATTTAGATCTAGACTATTCAAGATCAAACCACATAATGATAATACTCTTAAGCCTTTATGATCCCAGTCCATCAATCTTCATCAGCCATATAGGTGCATCCCTAGATCAGATCAAGCAAACCATCAGAAGCTCATTAACCTACATATATGATCCAACTTCATAAGATATTCAAAACCCTTGCCCACACTTGGCCTAATGATATTCTCCTCCTTATATAGTTTTAGGCCTTTCTCAATACCATGGACGAAAACAACTTAGGACAAATACCATGGACCAAATACCTCAGACCAATCAAATACCTTGGACCAAAAAACTTTTGGTTTTCTAAGATATACGCGCTTTTCCTTCTGTGAAAGTGTGTGTGTACGTATACACTCCTTTTGTTCAATAAACCTGTGTGTATACGCAGCTTGGACAAGGTGAACCTGTGTATACCTCTCTTTCTTCATTCTTTGGAGTTTGATCTATAATTCTTTGTTGTTGACCTACTGCACTGTGATCTTTTATCTAAGTGAGTTTCCATCAAGGACAACACTTGTATCATAATGCCAACATTGTTATGTTGCTGGAGTGTTGTGCTTTTGGTGTGATGAAGGTGTTACATAGTATTTTGTCACCGTCCCTGTTACCCCTTCTCCAGCACATTGGAGGACCTATTCTAGGACCTGTGAGAAGTGACATAACCTGAAAACACCTGCATTGTATCCCCTTTAGTATGTACTTCATATGCCCTGAAGATACCTTCTGCAAAATACCCATAAACATAACCCTTTTTCCATTGGCGATGTTCCACAGTGTATCACTCACGCCAATGGGGGAAATCCTCCAAAGAGGGTGCGCTAGCTGGCGCTCTGTATCAGAGTCGCACTAGCGCCAACCCAGTTGGGTAAAAATTTTAACAAACCAAATTGCGAAGGTTCTTCCTAACCTATTCATGAACTGATTCCAGTTTGAGTTAGTTCAGTTGGGCTTCCAATCTCCCAAGGAGGGAAGTAGTTCTCCATCTCTCATGGAAGCTTCCTAATGATAAGGAAAATCCCATGAATCTTGTGGATGATCTTATCTCCTCCTCCTATCTCTATATAAGCTTGTCCCTTTGCCTTTGACAAGCTAGTTAGTAATTCTACTTTTCAAGCTCCAAATTCTAAGTCCCAAAGTCTGAGAATTGCTAAGCTCATTCTACAAGAGGCCTTGTTCATCCCCATAAGGCTACATCTTTGAGGAGGAGATCCATGTCCAAGTAACCAAGGAGAGAGAGGCTTGTTCCCCATCCCTTATAAGCTTTGCAAGGCATGTGTTGCTGATCACCCAGCCAAAGGAGGATTTGACGTCAGAACTTGGTTGTATTCTCTTTTGTTTATCAATAATAATAGACGACTATCATTATGGTTCCACTCATATTGTCTTTATAGTGATGTTTGAGTTGTATCCTTTATGACTGATGCATAGTTGCATTTCTTGGATTTTACGCTTGTATTTGTCTTGTTCTTTGTATGTGCAGGTGTCTGTTCACGAGGATCGTGAGGATTGTGACCAGCTAAAGCGAAAGAACGGAAGCGACGACTCTTCTACGAATACTAGCATTGGATTCGAGGTAGGCCCTCATCATCGGTCATTTTTTTGCAATTAGGAACCTCCGTGTTAGCATTGTTTGATTGTTATTAGACCCCATTTAGGCTAGTGGGATCGCCTCTGTCCGCAGAGGGGATTTACCTGTACAACAGAAGGATGGAACTCAACCTGGATGAGTGACATGGGATTAGACTTCTTTGGTTGTAACTCTTCCTTCTACTTAATAAAGTTGTTTACACCTTTTCCCATATTCTTGTCTTTACGTATGATGATTATATGTGTAAATTTTTTTGATTCCATTTTCTTATAGTAGATAGATCTCTTGCTTCGATTGGGTTTTGTCCTCTATTTATGATTGCAGGTACTTATTGAGCGGATCCAGTTTGAGAAGGAGCAATGAGAACTATTCAAAGGAGACAAAGGGAAGAAAAATATAACAAGTAGGTCTCTTGTCTTATTTATCTTCTATAGGAAAAGGTTAAACTCTTTAAATCTGTTGTTCTAGGTGTAGCTACCCACCTAGGAAAATTGTGTTTATTCGTAGATGCAAAATTCCACATAACAAAGTCCCTAAATTATCTCCTCCTCCAAATCTTCATAATCTGCCCAATATTCTCACAATATTGTACAAAAAAAAAATTATATATTATTAGGCACAAATATGCAATTATCAATAAACCTTCCTAATTAACATATTAAAGTTAAAAATATTTCATCTAATGCAAAAGGAGATGTTTAATTTGCAAAAGGATGGTCAGGTGGGCCTTAATTTATTTGTAAATTGGAGACCCATCATACCCCCCTACTAAAAGTGTTTCTCATCCTTTGGGAAACTTATTGACCTCATTGTGCCTCATTCATGGCCCCGATGGCCTCTCTCTTGTACATTCCACAATCCTTTCCCTTAACAAGCTTAGTTGTAGGTTCTGCAAGGACAAGCACAAAATGTAGTTGTTCTTTTCATGATTTTTTAGTAGTCCTTCAAGTACAAAAAACATAAATTTCCTCTTTGCAAGTGAACTCTATTTCCTTATAGATCCATTTCATTAACATGCTCTCCCTTGAAACCTTCATTCCACTTTCACTTATTTTTCCAAAATTGTTTGTGCATAGAAAAATCACATTGTTTCTAGAGACCATTATCCTACCTTTTCCCCCTTATGCGATATGGGTTCTTAAATATTTTTTGGTTTAACGAGGTCCTCCACACCCTTTTCCAATATCCTGCTACCATTTTCCACCATTTAGACACCTCTGAAACCCTCAAAACGCCCTCATATGCGATCTTGTAGCAACATGGAGCATCCTTTAGAAGATCGATAACGCACTGCAAAATCTATCAAATCTTGACCAAAATTACACTTCATGCTTAATTTTCACCTCTTACCTTTCTATAACATCTTTTAGGCTTTGGAAAAAAACCTAGAAAAATATTAGAGACCTCTTGGAACGCCTCTTTTCATCATTGTGGTTTGAGTTCTATTTTGATGGTGAATGCTTTCTTACCTTTTGTTGCCTTCCTCTCTTTTGTGGCCTAGATGATTGCCTAATGGGATTTCAATTTATCTATTTTGATTAGGTCTCTCTGCTTATTCAGACTCAATTCAAAGGAAGCATCCATATTCCATTTTTTTATTTGTAAACATTTATCAAAACTTTCCCATAGACTGTACTACTGAAAAAAAAAATGGAAAGTTTAGTAGACTTCTTCTTCACATATGGCAAGTAGAAATATGTATTTTCCTTTTCTTTGGGTGTTTTCGTTGGAATCCTAGTGTTTGGAAGTGAAATTCCTCAAAATTGGGGTATTTTGCAACAACTTTTGCCTTCCAATATCATATTTGTTCTCCTATAGCAACTCTATTTTTCCTGTAGCACACAATCTCTCTCTCCTGTAGCAACCTTGTTTCTCCTGTAGCAGCTATGTTTTCTCTAGTAGATGTGCAAAATCCTCTTGCAGTTGGTTAGTCTTGGCTCCCCAAGTGTCTGGCTTTCTCTCTGAGGCTTGGGCTACTTCCCCCTAGCTTGGACGAACATTACTCCTTCAATATGCTCCTTACTTCGCTCTAGTTATTCCTTTTGCTAATAGGTCAATTTCTTGATTATGATTAGGGTTGCTGAGAGAGGTTTAGGCTTTGCTTGCTTGAGACTAGTGCTTCTCCTTCTATTAAATCCTCCACCCATTTCTCCTAGTATTCCTCCTTGACGTTATGTAAGTGTCGAACCCAAAAAAAAATTAAACAGTCTTAGTGGTGAAATAATGGTAAATTGTTTGGTATTATTGAGGAAAAAGAATGCTTGAACTGATGTCAAGCAAGCTCAAACTCCAAAAATACCGGCTACTAATCAATTGACAATTACATGATCTTAATTTTAAACAAACGTCTCAAGAAATTAGATGTGGAAATGAGGAATAAGGGTGTCACTTACTTCTTTTTGTTGAAATTATGGGTGTGCATGAAGGTTTCAGACAATATCAAGTCATCATGACACCTTTTTTCTCCTACCAACTCTACTTGTAGATCTGATTGGCCCTCCTGTAGCACTTGCAAGCCTGCCTATAGCTTTCTCAAGTAGCACTAGCATACTGTGTTCGAAAATCCTCGATGGCACCCAAGGCACTAGCTTCTTCTTCCTCTACCTATTTTTGGAATGAGTGATGGTGCAAATTAATTCGAACCAACACATAATATCCTCTTTTGGTTAAAATATTGGAGTGCTTTAGTGACTTGGCATTAACCTAAGTTTCCTCTTGTGGATCTTTGTCCCTACTAACAATGATCATTTCTCTCTCCTTGTAATCATCACTTCCCCACTTTGAATTCTTCACATTGCATGTGTGTTCAAGTAAACTGTAGTCTTACTAGTTGAGCATGGCCAAGTGTACTGGCCACCTTTAGCCTATAAAACCTTCTCTCATGTGCATTGAAAATAATTTTTACCTTAATATGCTCAATCAGAGAGGTAAAGAACAAATGAATACCTATGCCTACCTATGCCTACCTGATGTTGAGCTACTGTAGATGCATGCATGTTGTTGTGAGGCTTCATATCATGATGGGTTGAAGGAGTGGCATGCATGTTGTTGCTGATTTGATGATCAATCCACACTTCTTTGGAGGTGCTCATTTCCTTTGTTTGCTTTTGAACAAGTCTTTATAGGTTGACAATTCTTTAATTGATAAGGTTGTGTGTGCAAGTTTATTTCCAATATCCAATCTACTGATAGTGGAGTGAACAGACTGTTTCCTTAGGAGGGTGTTCCCTTTATCAATCTTCAAAATTGGCTTCATGATGCTCAAGGTTGCTAGATCTTCTGTTGTGTGAGTTAAAAAGAATTGATGTTGAGTTTTGTTGTAACTGTGAAGGCTCCTACAGGGGGAATCCTCGTTGGGTAGTAGTCATTTAATTCCTCTTTGAGACCTGATTACTACATGTGGGATTTATGGAAATTCGTAGGAGGTGTAAGGACATGGTTAAAATAATCAAGCAATGGTGTACGTGGTGGAAAAGTTGATGATAAAGTTTTTTTTTTTTCATGTAAGGAAGAGTGGAATTTGAAGATGAATTTTGGCTAGATTGAGTGTATGAGAGATGAAAGTGGTGTTGGGAGACATCTCTCAACCTTCCCAAAGAATACATGACCTTCTGACCCCTTTCTCCAATTGGATCTACCTCTTGTAGCTTCTTCTCTGCCATCCTGTAGCAATTCAGACTTTCCTGTAGCATTTCAGGATAACCTCTTGTAGAAAAATCGTTTTATTCATATATCTCAAATGGTAGACTTGATTGACCTAAAAAAATTTGATCATGCTTCCATCATCTTTATGTACCTCCCCAAAAAACATATTTTCAAATGGAGAACGAATCTCAAGAAAAATTAAAAATGGTTTTAGGTGACGGAGGTCCATTTCTCAAAAAGTGTGCACTTGAATTTTCTGAAATTGCTTGATAATTTTACCATCATCCATATTCATCTCCACATGAAACAACCAGAAAAAATGATGTATGATTTTCAAGATACGATAAAAACAATTTTATGCTCTACATATTTTGGCTTCCTGTAGCAAAACAAAGCTCTCATGTATAATTTTAGGACAACCAGGAAAATGAATGGGAAAATCTTTGGAATGATGGTTTGTTGGTGGAAATAGATGAGGGTGATGGATTGGCATGGACTTGGTCCTGTTGGAGCATCTGGGCAAAGGAGGAGAAAGCCTAAGTTTGACTTCCTTTAACTAGATTTTTAATCAATTTTATCCTTTTGGTGCTAAAGTGTTCTTGTTGATTGCAAAGATTGGAAAGCACCTACATTCATCAGAGATACATACATGGAGCAAAGAATTTTTTCATTTTTTCATTTTTTTATTTTGTTTTAGGCCTACTAGCTGCCTAAATGAGGTTTTCAACTAGTAGGTCCACCTAGGTGCCCTAAAGAAGGTTTTCACCTAGGATTTTGTTTTTCTCTCTTTTTTCTCTTTTTTCCAACCCATTAACTGCCTCATGGAGGTTTTCAATCAATGAGCCAATCTCAGACGCCTCAAATGAGGTTTTCACCTGAGATTTTATATTTTCCTCTTATTTTTTATTGATTCTTTTCCATTTTTTATTTCTTTTTTCCTATCCTACTCTACTTGAAAAAAATAAAATCATTTTCAAGTGTAGGAATACTTCCGATGGAGCCACTTGCACAATAGGATGAAATATGAAATCATGTGTAGGATCAAAACATATGCTTTGACATGTACCTGAATGTGAAATACGAATTGATTTGACTGAGATAAGATAAAAAATTGTTGAAGAGAGTTTGTTGTTACAACTTAACAATTTTCTAGAACCATATTTCAATATAGTTGTGATGCCCTTGGTCCACTTGCTAATTTGGATCATCTTGGATGTCTTCTTCTTCCATGAAATTAATATCTTCTTCTTTTTTATGATTATTCTCTTGAACACATAGAGGATCTAATGGTGAAAATGACGTAACTTTCTTTATCTCTTATTTTGACATCTACTCTTCATTATGTATGATGAGCCTCATCATTGGGAAACTATATGGACCTTAATTCACCTCCTATCTTATTCAAATCAACTCTTCTAACAATTTATTACATGTTTTGATTATATTTTGTTTAATGAGATGAATCAAAGTGAGATATTATGCCTAGTGGACTAATGTGCATTGAATGCACATTTATGAGCGGAAATCAGGGAATTTTGGCAAGATTAAAAGCTGAAACTTGAATGGGACAAGGAAGAGAGATTGTAGGAGGTAAATCCTCCTCATTTACTCCTCCCTCATTCGAATATTCCTCCATCAAACACACTAGCTCGAAGTACAAGAAATCAAGTCATGAAGATCAAAAGGTAGCTAAGCGAGTGATAGTCAAAGAGTTATTTCATCTAGAGCTGGGGAGCCCAGCCCCCTAGATTTAAGGAAGTCATTAGAGACTTTAGTTGTATAAATAAAGAAGCCTAGAGCCTCATTATGATTTGAATTTTTGTTGTAAAAACACTAGTTATTTTTTAGCTCCATATTTGTGGAAGACATTGCTATGTAATTTTCTGTTTTGATAATGAGAATGAGCTTCTTCTTGATCCAGTACTGAGTTAACTCAGAGGGTTGAAGCTCTTGGGTTAGGGCCCAACCCTAGTAGAAAAGGATCCTCTTCTTATATCTGTATGCTCAGATTAATTTCATAGATTCATCAATAATTGTCCTTAGAAGTATTTCATTGCAAGTAGTGTAGATTTGATTAGTTTATTTATTCGTTTGATTCCATTTGTGCTTTACCACAGTAGTAGGTTAGAAGGGATAAAAGGAGCATCAAAAATCTATCAGTAGGTGTCTTGGTCTTGCCTCTTCCTTCAGGGATCATGATGTGAGGAAAGGACCCCAATGCAACCCCAAAAAGACAAAATTCTACTATCTCATAGAATTTGGAGTTTATTGTACTTGAACCAACATTTGATTAGTTTTCAAGTGTAGGATTTAATTACCATTTCTTCCATCTTCAGTCTTACAGCAGATCTTATCAATGATTTCATCTTTTTCTACAAATTTTCCTCATGCATGAAGTAGACAACTAGCTCATTAAACTCTATTTTTCTAGCTTATTGAAATCCTTGTTTACATGATTTTTTGGAAAGTATCAATGTTTTATTCAGTGTAGGTGATTTAGAAGAAAAGATAGATCTCATAGTCAGCAACCTCCTCGCAACTTCATCCATCTATGATCATTCCTTGCTTTCACTAAGACCCTAACCAATTTCATCATTTTTCAAGGAAACTTGTCCAAGCATGTTGAGAAAATCCAACCATATCCCAACCTTGGTTTTGAGTTCTGAGTGATCCTAGCCATTTTATCACTCCACTCCATCCACCAACCACCTTCCCTAAGACTTTCATCACCTTCAACACCCGTCGTTTTGCTCTCGGCTGTATCTTGTAGAAATACAGGGATTCTTGTAGGTTTTTCCTGTAGTGGCCTATTTTGAAGTAGAATTGAGGGAAAACCTCTTGGTAGCCACACAAGGTCACCTAAGGGTCTCGCAAACCTTCCAACAATCCATCAACATCACTAAGCCACCTACAACATCACCAAAAGAGATTAGCTTTTAGACTTATTTTTCCATAAAAAGAACAAAAAGAAAAAACTATTTTATTTCAGTCATTTACGTGCATAGTAGTAATGTCTAATGTTCAAAACTTCCATTCTTAGGATAGTATAATTTCATACCTTTTAGCTTCGCATTCTTGTAAATCATAGTTTCTTAGTAGTTAGTTAGGAAATGGTGTTTTTTTTTGCATTGTATTTTAGTCTTTTTCCTTACTATAGTAGACCAAATTTCTCTTAGAGTAGATTTCTCTTTCCCTCATCAGTAATCAAGCTTCTTCTGAATCCATAGAATTCTAGCTTGACAGATCCTAGTGGTCTCTTGCCAGCTGAACAGTGAGAAAAGGCAAAACCATCACTTTTACTTGTGTATACAACACTATCACCTCCAAGTTTGCACGAACCCCGGGTTGATAAAGTAAATTTGGTAGCCCCAGGAGTTGCATCATTCTTGCTGCAATACTGGTGCTCATCAATTTTTTTAGTGTCGCTGCTGGGGCGGTGTCTGAGTTGCATCATTCTTGCTGCAATACTTGTTTTTGATATCCTGCTAGTAGTTTCATTTATGCAAGGGTAATTTGGTTGTTTTCTTTTCCATTCTGCATTCTTTTCTTTCCTTTCCATTCTGCAAGTAAGATTTCATTCAATTAGTTAGTTTTAATTCAGACAATAAATTTTCATTCAGTATGCAATTTCAATTCTTCAATCATTTTCAAAGTTTGAAAAAAACTCGAAACAAAACAAAAACATTTTTCATGCCTCGTAAGAATAGGGATAACTTAGGGAAATTTTTTCCAAATACCCCCACTGCTTCAAACAGCCAACATTCCTTCTTCTTCGGTGGCTGTGAATTGGTGGAACCCTTAGGTGAGAAACCTGAAATATTTGAAGAACCTACAGGGGAAGAAGAAGAAGAAGAACCCATTCCTACTGATCCAGTGGCTGAAAATAGAAATTACAGAGGAAATAGACAAATATTTGAGGGTGCCTTCCCCATTAGGGAAACCAATGAGGATACTAAGATGAAGAATATAATCCCCTCTTCCCCTCCTCATTTCCCTGGAATGACCTCAAGAGATCCATACACTTTCTTATTTGAGTTTGTTTTCATATGTCGAACCTATGACTACACCAATGATGAGCAGAAGTTGAAATTATTCCCATCCACTCTCAAGGATGCATCTTTGCGCTGGTTCATGGATTTACCTAGGGATAACATCACAACTTGGGATCAGATGCAGCAATCCTTCAAAAAATAGTATCAAGACTACTGTATGTCTAAAGACACTAAAGAGGAAATTTTTAGGATGACCTTAGGGCATGATGAATCCCCAAAGGATTATGAAGAAAGATTCCAGCTTAGCTACAAAAGGGTCAGGTGCACACTTGACCTTGAGTCACTGAAGCTAGTCCTGCTTAGAGGAGTAAGGAAATATCTTCTGGTTACCCTAAACTATTTAGTAGGAGGGGAGATCTACCAGTTACCCTATGAAGATATCAAGATTGTCTTTAGAAACCATTCTAGGGTAGCTAGGAAAAAGGGTAGGGGTGGTCAACCCATGGTCAATCCATCCTCTTCCAATACATCTATCAAGGGTGAAATTGGAAACATGTTGGAGGATTTTAAGAGTGAAATGTTGCAAATCCTTTCCCTACAGATGGACATTATGCACATTAAGAGAAAAAATGAGGAAGCAGAGAGAGCCTTAGCAATTTTCTGCCCTAGATGTACTAGGAGGCACTTCAGAAATGAATGCCCATTGAATTCGATTAAAATATGCTCTGTATGTGAAGAAACCCACTCCACAGACAAGTTCCTTTCTCTACCTAGACTAAAACTTGTATATCAAGGAGCTGAAGGGGCAACTGAACAACTTTGTTACATAAACCAAAGGAGGCCTCATGGGCCTAGGCCATACCAGTAGGGCATGCAAGGGTCATCCCATGCATATTACAACCCCAACTAGATTGCATCCATACCTTCTTGGGGGCTCCCTGCTCATCCTTCCTAGTCTACACCCCATCCTTTGTCCTTTGCACCTCAGTACCATTCCTAGCCAACCAGCAAGTCATTTCAACCATATGCTCTGCCACAACCTCAGTGGAATGCACCGCCCTAGGGGTGGAGGCCCCCATACAACAATGCTCCAACTTTGTTGCCTTCACCACCTACTCAACCAAAAATTTTACACCTTGCTCCACCTAAAAAACCCCAGATGCGTGCCCAACCAAATTCGAACCCAAACAACAGGCAGACACAACAAATATATAGTGGAGAGATATCTTATCCTACTTATGCTTTGGAGATTCAGGAAATCAACCTGAGATCTGGGAGGGTACTCTCGGACAACAAACATCTACCTCCACCTAGGGAGGTTGAGGAAGAAAGAGAGGAAAGCATGCCTAAATTAAATCCACCACCCTTTCCTGAGAGATTAACCCAATCACTCCAGCCAAACCCAAAAGAGACTAAACTTTTGGGAGAATTGAAAGAAATATGTGTCACAATTCCACTTCTCCAAGCTATAAAATATGTACCTAGTTACAACAAGTTAATCAAGGAGAAGTTCTTCAAGCATCCAGGGAGGCGAAGAAGAGATGCCCCTACCATTAATTTCATTGGGCAGCTATCTGACTTAATGCTAGGGCAGGTAATCTATCCAAAGTATTTCGACCCTGGAAGCCCTATAGTAAATTTGCACATGAATGGCACCATAGTCCCACACACTTTGATTGATCTTGGGGTTGCCATTAATGTGATGACCAAGGACACCATGCTCATGCTCAACCTGTAGGGTTCGTTGAGAAAGACAACAATGGTCCTGCAACTTGCAAACCACTCCATAGTGACCCCCGAGGGGATTGTGGAGGATGTGATGGTCTCTATTGACTCTTGGGAATACCCTGCAGATTTCCTAGTTATCCAACCTAAAGCTAAGCTTACTGGTTACCCTCTCATCTTTAGGAGGCCTTGGTTAGTCACTGTCGATGCCTACGTTAGCTGCAAGGCTGGGAATATGACTATCAAGAATGGGCATATGTCCAAGAAGTTATTCATATACCCTCCTACTCAGCAAACTCTAGAACATGACTTACCTTTATGGATAGAAGAGGAGGAAGAGGATGAAGTTTATTCTACCCAACTCTATACCTTAGAAACAACCATGGGAGGGGGACAACCAGATGAAGATGATTTGATTGAACACATACTCCAAATTCTAACTCCTAATATATTGTCCTTAGAATAAGTATTAAAGGAAACCCATAACAACCATTAGATTGATCTATTCTTAGCTGATTCCTCCACTATCCATGTCAAAACCATAGAATTTGGCCGTGAGAAAACTTTGAAAATCAACCCATATATTTCTATTCAATAAGAAGAAACGTTGTGCAACATGCTAAAGGAACACTTGGATGCCTTTGCTTGGAGTGACAAAGAAATGAAGGCAGTGCACCCCACGGTGTGTACTCACCACATTTATATCAAAGAAGGGTCAAAACCAGTCCAACAACCCCAAAGGAGGATGAATTCAACTCTCAAAGATATAGTCAAAGAAGAACTGCAAAAGCTGCTAGATGCAGGATTCATTTACCCTATCTCAGACAGTGAGTGGGTCTCTCCTTTGGTGTTGGTTCCAAAGAAAAATGGTAATTATAGGATTTGTGTCGATTATAGAGAGTTAAACAAAGCCACAAAGAATGACCATTTCCCTCTACCTTTCATCGACCAAGTGCTAGATGGCCTGACAGGGAAAAAGTTTTCTCTTTCCTAGATGGATTCAGCGGGTACAATCAAATGCAGATCAGCCAGGAAGACCAAGATAAAACCACCTTCACTTGTCCTTGGGGTAGTTTCGCCTATAGGGTCCTTCCTTTTGGCCTATGCAATGCTCCTGCCACTTTCCTGAGAGCAGTCCTGAGTATCTTTTTCAAGCTAGTCCATGATGCAGTAGAGATTTATATGGATGATTTTACACCTTATGGATGTGATTTCCAATAGGCTATGTCCAAATTAGGTAAGGTGTTGCACAAATGCATCGAAATGAACCTATCTCTTAATCCTGAAAAATGTGAGTTCTTGATGACTGAAGTGACTATGCTAGGTCATTCAATACCCCAGCAAGGACTGCGGGTGGACCCAAACAAAATAGCTATCATCCAAAGGGTCCCACCTCCACAAAAGCAAAGAGATGTCAGAAGTTTCCTAGGGTTAGCTGGATACTATTGAAGGTTTATAAAAGACTTCAGGAAGTTAGCTTCTCCTTTATTTGAGTTGTTGGCTAAAGACTTTGAGTTTGTATGGTCAAAAAGCTGTCAAGAGGCCTTGGACACCCTGAAGGACAAATTAACCACTGCACCGATTATCCGAGGCCCAAATTGGGCCCTTCCTTTTCATATACATGTTGATGCCTCACACAAAGCCATAAGAGCATCTCTAGGCTAGATAGATGAAAAATTGCCTTATGTTATTTACTTTATCAGTAAGAATATGTCAAAGGTTGAGTTAAACTACATAGTGACCGAAAAGGAGCTCTTGGTTGTTGTGCATTCATTGAGAAAATTTAGGAATTACATTACAGGTTATCAAACATTTGTTCTTACTGACCATGATGAAATCAAATATTTAATGAATAAACCTGATGTGAATGCCCAAATTATTAGATGGTACTTTTATTACAACAATTTGTTCTAACTATTGTTGATAAGCCTGGCAAGGAAAATGTTGTTGCATATTTTTTGTCCATATTAACTTTTCCAGTAGATGAGGAGGGAATGGTTTATGATTAGTTACAGGATTAACACTTATTCTCCATTTCAATTCTCTCCCCATGGTTTGCTGACATAGAAAACTATTTGGTATCTTCATATTTCCCACCAAGTTTGTCCTCCAAAGAGGAAAGCAAGATTGTGAGGAAGAGCTCCCCATTCAATTGGATTGAGGGTAACCTCTTCAAACTAGGCCCGGATCAAATTCTAAGAAGATGTTTCAAGGAGGAAGAAGTCTTTGACATCCTTCTGACCTGTCATGATGGGCCTTGTGGAGGTCACTTTTCAGCAAAGAGGACAACATTCAAGGTGTTACAAGTTGGTTATTATTGGCCCACTCTTCATCGGGATGTGAAAATATATACTAGTCAATGTGATCAGTGCCAAAGGATGGGAAAGCCTACTCCAAAGGATGAAATGCCTCTGCAACCTCAAGTGACCTTCGATCCATTTGACAAGTGGGGCATGGATTTTAATTGGACCTATTGACCCTTCTTCCAAGCAAAAGCAGTATACCATTGTGTGAACTGACTATTTGACTAAGTGGGATGAAACCAAGGCAATCAAGGTAGTAACACACGAGAAGGTGGCTGAGATCTTAAGGGAGAATGTATTCTACAAGTTTGGGTACCCTAGAGAACTGGTCATTGATAAAGGCAACTAGTTTACCTCCAACATGATTGAAGACTTGCTAAGACAACACAAGATTAAGCATAGAACCTCCACTCCCTATCACCCACAAACTAATGGGAAAGTGGAGGCGACCAATAGAGAGTTAGAGGGTGTTCTAACCAAAGTAGTTAGTAGCAGTAGCAAATATTGGGCAGATAGACTAGTTGAGGCCAACTAGGCCTATAATACCACCTGGAAGACCACCACTTGATTCACACCTTATGAGCTGGTCTATGGGAAGAAGGTCTTGATGTCCATTGAATTTGATTATAATACATTGATAATGGCAGCCCAACTAGATCTAGATCTCAGCAGTGCAAAAAAGAGAGATTGCTCGAGTCGAATGGTTTAGATGAGTTCAGAATGCAAGCCCTCTTACGTACAGAGGTAAATTAAATTCAGAGGAAGATCTGGCATGATAAGAACATTAGGAATAAGAAATTTCAAGAAGGTGATTGGGCTTTGTTATATGATTCCAGATATAAAGACTTTAAGGGAAAGTTAAGGATTATATGGATAGGGCCTTATGTTATAGAGATATGTCATGATAATGGTTCAGTGTAGATCAGAACAATAGATGCAAAGGCCATTCCTTTACTTGTTAATGGGCACAGATTGAAAGTTTACAAAAGGCCATTGTCAAAACAAGAGTTCATAGATGGTATCAACAAAACAATGATGATGGTGGAACAAGTCTAAGCTCCCACCTCATCAAGTCACTGAGAAAAGAAAATATGAAAATAAGGAGACTTAGGTGAAAACCTCCATGAAGCGCGTGAGTCCCACTATTGGTTTGAAAACCTCTTGAGGCAGCCCAATGGTGTAAAAAAAAAAGAGAGAAATAAAAAGACCTCTGGGTGAAAACCTCTCTTGAGGCGCCCAGGGAAAGCAGCTAGGATGAAAACCTCTTGGAGGTAGACTAGTTGTTTCAAAAAATAAAAATAAAATAAAAAATAAAAAAGAGAGAAAAGAAAAATATGGAAATGTTGTTTGCAAGTCAGCAGGAGGACGATCAGAGCCGCAATGGAAAATAAAAAGGGACCTATTCAACTCATATTTTTATTTCTTCATTCACTATCCTTCACCATTCCACTATTCCTTTCATTTTTTTCACCCATTTTCCTCAATTTGCAAGGGTTATGTGTTTTCTACAAGATTCCATGTAAACCTACGGGATCCCCTAAAAACCTACAGGATGATCCTATAGAAATTACAGTGGCTTGGGAATCCTAAAGGAAGTAACCCTAGGGCAAGGAAATGACCATTCCATGTCAATAAAAATATATTCCTACATCATTATATCATTACCATACCTCTCTCCACCTTGATCACCCCTACATTCATCAATAAAAAGAAAAATCAATCTTCAATTTTTTTTACAGTGTAAAAAAAACAACACAAAGAAAAAAGATGAGACGAAGAGCAAGGGGAACAACACCTGAAGGTTATTTTTCATTATTCACACACCCCTAGACATCGTCTCTATCCATGATTCATCATCCTCAGGTTCCATCAGTGGAATATGATTAAAATTTTTGAGGGAGAAGCAACTATAGGACATCCTCTAGGAAATCCTGTAGCAGCCTATCTAACCAAACAAAAATAATAGGTTACAGCAAGTTTCAAGCATGGAGATCCAAGGGCAGAAGAAGCTCCTCCAGAGCAGCAACAACATCATCATCCTCAACACCAGGTACCTTCACATCAAGGAAATCATCAAAGGACAATACATAAAAACAAAAAAACAAAAAAAAAGAGGGAGAAATCACATGCAACCAACATACAGCAAACACCTCAATTCTTCAACAAACTACACCAAGGTATTTTTACAACAAGTAAGTATCTCGCTTCACTCTCTCATTTGCATAATGTAATCAAAATATGTAAATATTGTGAACAAGTTGGTTTAGAAGCAAAAGGTGGCCAGTTAACTTGGCCGCCTTTGTTCAGTCAACGAGGACAAAATAGTTAGTCCTCACACATGTGGCAGTAGTCAAGTCAAAGAAATGGAGGATGAGGTAGAAAGTAGTTAAGACTACGGATGCCCAAAGTGGGAGTTGATTACCAGGTGAGGGGAATGACGTGTGATAGTGGGGACCAATTGTCCAAAAATAGAAATTCGTACCTCAGCTATGTGGTGAAGTAAAATTATAAGTGCGGACACGAACGAATTCCTCTAGCCCGATAATGGGTCTAGCCACAAAAGATGCATTCTATGGAAGATTTCCTTAGGTTAGAATTAATCAAGAGGGCCTACCTCTTGGTCACTTATCCTACTTGATGATGTCCTCACTTGCTCGCTCCAACAATCTCTCGCTTCTTTCTTCAAGCTCCCGAAACAAGTAAACAACAACAACACACAAATCTAATAATAGACAAATTGCAATTCAACCTAATTAATGAGTCAAGAAGCATTAAGACACGAATATTTAATATTACAAGACATATAGGAAATCAATCTATAGTTGCATATATTAATATTCAAAGAGAAATTACAACCATTTGTCTTGACGTCGCAGTCTTCCTCTGACAAGACCAAGTTCCCACACACTTTCGCTAGCATTTCATGATGGATTCAAACAACAATAGTTTAAATATTCTTCCCTTTAGGCTTCACTCCAAACCAACACTTTTCTCCCTCACACAACTAGATGGCTACAAGTAGTAATAGCTTGCTTGTCTAGTATATTCACACTTAGCCAAAACTCTAACTCTGATTTTCACACGAGTCACTAGTTTTTGCTTGGGAAGAAGGGAGGTTGATATAGGAAATATGGATGGGGGATGGATCATATTCTCATGGGAGAAGGACTTATCCCTTGAGGTAGTTCCATCATTATAAGGGAAAGGATCCCAAAATTTCATCCTCGACCCCATCCGACCAAACCATTTACCAAACTTCTGTTACAGAGCTTCTAGAGATGGAAGCTTCAGCTCTAATTTAAAAAACTTTCCATAACAGAACCGACACAACAGAAACACATCTCAATCACACCAATCAGTGCGAGGAATAGTGCTAATCTTTGTGCATTAGCACGGGGAAGACAAAGGTCATTAGCGTCGGTCTTGTAAATTGGGAAAAACAGATGTTTCAGGAGAAATGGTGCAAAAGGGAAATGATCTGCTCATGAAGAGGGATATAATCGGAGTTTCTCCATGAAAGCAAAGCGTGCGGGGTTCACTATAGAGGTCCTCCAAGATCAAGGAATGAGGAATACAGGGACAGTGACAAAATTTTGTGTAACAGGCTTCTAGCACCACCTCACTCAACTCGACCATAAGAGGAAATAATCATTGATCCCCATGCATACATGCATTCATTGTCCGAGGCTCACTCTAGCAAAGTCGCTCTTGGCCCTCAAGCAACCTATAGGAGAGGAAAACTTCATTTTTTTCCTGCACAGGACCTCCTATAGGATCATACAGAAAATCCTACAGGATCCCACAGGAATCCTACAGGATATAGTCAGACAATCTACAGGATTGGCAGCAAGCAATTTCAGAGGAGGAAACATAGCGGTTGGCTACATCAAGCACTCTAAGGAGGTAAGCTCTACATTTCCTCCCATTTTTCCAAGTGAAAGGAACAAAAAATATTCTAGTTTGATTGAAATTGATAGATGTATAAGGGACTTGTATCCACAGAAATTTCAATCGCATTTCCTCCTTCATTAAAATTTTGTATCATACATCTCTGCTCCTCCATTCACCAGACAAAATGATAGGGGGGTTTAATAGAGGGGAGTCCATCAACACTATGAGGATTCACCAACACTCTCCTGTGCTACAAACATTCACAAGGCATAATTGGATGGGGTACTTTGAGAAATTGAGGGGGTATGATGATGAAGTAGCCAAAGAATTTTCTCTCCCTCATTCCACTGACTAGGACCCATGCCACTATTGTGGTGAGAGGCCTATCCATAGAGTTCACCCCTGAACTCATAAGCATAATTACCACACTTCCCTTAGGAGTGCCTTGGAGAAAGGAAGACAACAGAAATAGTCAAACTGCAAAGAAGAAATTCTTTCTAGAGGGAGAGGAGGCCATGGAAGACAAGAATGGAGTGAGAAGACAAAGCCTTCCATACCCCTGGAATGAAATAAGGTACCACCTTATAAAATACATATCATGTGAAGGTATGTATAGTGTGGTGTATGGATACCTCTTTAGGCTTCTTGAAGAATTGAGGTTTGAAGTAGATACACCTCCTCACCACAAACTCAGGATACCCTACTTCCTTCTTCAATCCCTAATAGATATGAGCATAAAAGTGAAGGAAGGAAATTACCAGCAGCTGACCCATCATGGGTTAATTAGACTCACCATAGAATAAATCATCCACAACCATAGAATTCCTATCATATGGGCAATTTTCAGAGACATGCATACAGAGGAGGATATAAAAGCCTTCGAATATGACAAGAGCCCTACTGCTAGTGAAAGGGATGAAGAAGAAGCAGAGAGGGATGTAGAGGAACTAGATGAGGAAGAAGAGGAAGAGAAAAAGAAGGAAAGTGGTGAAGCAACAGAGAAGGATTCCAAGGAGGAAACTAATAAACAAGGTGAGGATCTAGAGGGAGAAGAAGAGGAGAAATATAAAGGTGAAAAAGGCAATGGAAAAGAGGAAGCATAGGACAAGGAGGAGTCACCCAGGGTGTCTTCAAAATCCACTGAGAGAGAGGCAGTAGTCGCCCTCACTGTCATTAGCACCCCTATCAAACAAAAAGGCAAAAGATAGAGACAAACCCCATTATACTTTAGAACAAGAAAGAGTACAAGGATAAGGCAAGGAAAACCTCAAACTCCCACAAAGGTTCCTATTGTTATTGAAGACTCACCTAAATAGTAGGAAAAGGTGGCTCCTCTTATTAAACTCAAGGAGAAGGATCCTCAGCACAAACCTCCCCTAAGTCTCCTATCACTTATGAGAGAAGGCATGTGACTAGATCTGCCTCATCCAAGGGAAAAGACATCCTACAGGATACACAGCAGGACCTACAGGAAGCATAGGAAATCCTACAGGAAACTCTACTAACCCTACTTGAAACTCAAATATTGAATAAGGAAGGAAGTATGCTGCAAGAAACAAAGAGAGAGGACCTAGAGCTAAGGGAACCTAGTCCTCAACCTAACCTTGACTCCTACTACACATTTATTGAAGGGGGTAAGGTCATTCCACAAAAAGTTTCCATCCCATTATTATTTGAGCTTGAGAAAGAAAGAGCCAGAACACATTTCACACTTTCTTAGTGAAGTGTGAAATGCTACATGTTATTCCATATGTCCTCAATCAAATCCCATATAATGATGTGCTTGGCCTTTCCCTCGTCACCTTTTTTTAACTAGAACAAGAAATTTGTCTAAAGTGGAATTTTGTGATTGGAACGTGCAGTTAAGTACATCAAGATGAAAGGTACAAGGAAAAACTTTTCCATGACTCTAGAAAGAGGGGGGGGGACCATCCTCCTCCCAAAAAAGAAGGGGGGATCCAAAGTTAGACCTTTTGATACTTGAGCCTATTGCTTCTTGAGAACCAAAGTAGATTCTTACAAATTAGTTGCACAAAATGGTACAAAATTAAAACATTCCTAATATTTAATCAAAACTGACCCCCACTAGAACCGTGGGAAGCTAAAGAATGATGGGCACTATATTTCGGAGATTTCTTGCTTCGTTCTTTCTATTTCATGTTAATGGAGGGGACAATCATTGATTGCTTTTTAAAATTTCTTAATATGAAGGAGAAGAACAACCATTTTTTGCAGGGGATTAAACACATTTTCCACCCTCAAAGTGTGTCTAAATAGAAATTTTAGGCGATGAGGTCTAATTATGATTATTCATACCATCTATAACTTCTATAGACAACACATTTTACAATTTACATCAAAATAATTATTAAAATTTTGAAGAGTGAGAAATTTTAATAAATAAAATTAGACACTTAGACTTAACCAATTTCTAGAAGACTTTAGACATGATCTAGTATGATGCTATACATCGACTCTATACACTAGGATTTACTTAAAAACTTACCATCAAGCCCCACTCTAGCTTTGGAGTATGCTTGGGAGAAAAGCTCTACTAATTATACGGTGTTGAAAAACACGAATAATTAACATTGGAAAAAAAAACTCCTTAGAATGAAACTCTTTGGTAAAACTCTCAAGCTACCTAGATGTTTTACATGAATTTATAAACATATTAGAATCATGCCATGCAAGGCTGCAGAATTTGAATTTACATAACTTTGATAATCTGTTGAATGATGATGATGAATTATGGATGTTTGAATGCTCAAACATGATGGAATGCTTTGAAAAAATAAAAAAATGTTTTCTACTATATGGTAGTTGACATCTGGTGGTCAACAATCCAGTTAGGTTGAAAGTTAAAAACACCCTCAAACATCTTGATTCATTTCATGAAATTTAGTTAAAAGGATGAAATGTCTATTATGAACATAAATTATGTAAAAAAAGATAATAAATGATAATCATAATAATATAAATATAATAGTAAATAATAAGTAAATTAACTAATGGTTAGTTAGTTAATAATGAAAATGCATGTCTTAGAGATATGCCTATTCGTGAAAGGGTACTTACCTAGCTATATGTACAAGACCTTCATTCTCATTTGTAAATCATCCTACATCAATTTTTTATGCAATATACAATATACAATTATTGTCCTACTATGGATGTGTTTGTCTATGAAGTATTTTAAATATTTCCACTACGTATACGACTAGTGATTGTTACAATGTCACTTTTACTTTAAGAATTTAACACTACCATTGATTGCCAACATTTCTAGGGTTGGGATCTAAGAGGAAAATGAGAAGGGAGGCATCCTTTTAAAGGCTTGGAGGGGTTGTTTTTGGAGGGAAATAGCGCCTAGCTTCCCTCAAAAAATAGTGTGGAAAAAGTCGGGAAAAAATCATGATTAAATCCTAAAATACCAATTTTTTCATCCAGCTAATTAAATCGGCCGACTTTTTCACTCCCAAAAAATAGGGAATAAATTGTAATACTCTTGATTTTATCGGGAGTCGACCCAAAAAGTCATCCCTCCTTTCCCAGCACGTGGATAAGAGGCCGAAAAGGGGAAAAACACATTTTTGATTGTTGTTTTTGCTCCCATTCGTCCCTGTGGAGAGAGTAGTTGTTTGCCATTGCCTAAGAGGAGGAGATTTGCCAGTTTTGTGGTGGGGATTTGGAGATTTGTCCACTGCTCAATGTGAGAGATTCAAAGTGCCGAATTGCTACTACCAGGTATGTATTTTCATTTCTCTCTTAGTCTTTGTTACACAAATGGCTTCCTAAATCTTTCTATGATTCAATGAGTTTGTTTTTATCTTATTTTTGCTTAGAATTTTGAATCAAAACGTTATAGAATCTAGATTGAAGCAAAACTTAAACTTTCAAGAATCAAATGATAAAAATTCAAACCTTTGTTTAGTGAATCTAAGTGTGTTCAAGTGAGTGAGAAGAGACATTTAAAATCTAAAATCAACAATTACATTTGTGTTTGCTTCTTACATGATGGGATTTTTCTTTTTTTTTCAATTTTTTTTGTGCCCAAGTTCAAATTCAAGTTCAAAGTTTCAAACAAAATGCCAAGGCTTTTGCACCCTATGTGGGAATATGGTGAACCTGAGACTATACCTGAATTTGGGGGGGGGGTGTTGGTGTGGGCGCAAGCGGTACAATAGAATGTATTTAACTTTCAAGTTGTGTGGCAAGCATATGTTAAGAGGTATCAACAAATTAAAATTCCATTTGGGGAAATTTTGGGGCAAAATGTAGACCTTTGCCCAAATCCATCTCCAAAAATCCTCCGACAGGCCATTCAATCATTGATGGACAAAGAGGAGGGAAAAGACATCAGGGCAACACTAAAAATCCAAATTGTAGGGGCGTCAAGAGGGGGGAAGTGTGATTGGTTATTTAGCATCACCTTCCATGCCCATATGTCCCAACCCCTCAGGTTTCTCAACTTTTTTTGTTTCTAGAGCCACACTTGGTGCACAACCTAGCATCAAATCGACACTTAAAAAAAAGGAAAAGGCAGAAGCTGACAATTTGGTCAGTAAGTGTCTTCTATGGAGTGATCTTCCTTTCAGCATTGCCAAGACAGACCCATTCTACCAACCTATGTTTGATGTTGTCGTTGTCGTTGGCCCGGGGTACAGAGGCCCCACCTTTGCAAAATTGAGAGGGCCTCTTCTTCAAGATGAAAATACTGATTTCACTTCTAGATTCGAGGAGTTTAGGGCATCATGGGAACACACAGTATGCATAGTTGTGTTAGATGGTTGGACTGACCAGAAGGGTAGGACCCTTCTTAACTTCTTGGTTAGTTGTCCCAAGGGGACAATGTTTATGAAATTTGTTGATGCATCTGCACACATTAAAGATGCATGTTTATTATGTGACTTGTTGGACATCTTCATTCAGGAAGTAGGCCTAAGAAATGTTGTCCAAGTCATAATGGAAAACGCTGCAAATTATGTTGCAGCTGACAAGTTTCTTATGGAGAGGTATCCTAACTTGTTTTGGACACCTTGTGTTGTTCATTGCATTGACTTGATGTTGGAGGATATAGGTAAGATTCCTCTTGTGAGGGATATTGTTGAATCATCCAGGAGCATAACAAAATTTATATATAATCATGCATTTATGCTTAGCTTGATGAGAAGATTCACCAACAACAAATAGTTGCAGCGTCCAGCCATTACACGATTTGCCACTACTTTCATATCTCTTCAGTCTCTATTGAATTCTATGTGGGATGTGAAGAGCATGTTTCTTTCACCAGATTGGCATGCTTTATCTATTAGCCACAAACTAGAGGGAGAGGGCATATGCAAACTAGTTTTATATGGTCAGAGCTTTTGGGTAGGAGTAGAGGATGTGTGTTCCATTTCAGAGCATTTGGTAAGGGTTCTTCGGTTGGTTGATGGAGACAAGCCCGCAATGGGCTACTTGTATGAGGCCATGGATAGTGCCAAAGAATCCATTCGTGATTATTATGAAGATAAGGGAGACGAGGGGTTAGAGAAAAAATAGGTCATATGGAGAGTGATTGATGAGCAATGAAACAGTACCCTCCATCGCCCCACTCATTCTACACGTATCTACCTCAACCCTACATTTGCTTACGCATGTGGTTTCAGATTTGATGTCGAGGTGATGGATGGATTCTTCACTTGTGTCGAGAGGTGTTGAAGGAAATGTAACTAGGTTCGGTCTTCATAAATTTACTTTTGATATTTGTACTTATTCAAGTAAAGAAATATTATTTTTATAATATAAGTCAATTAGTTTCTTACTCATTGAAATAGCTCTAGCACTATTTAAAGTGCTATAAGTGATTCAAATAGTCAAAAGAATAAGTGGAAGACCTTAAGGGCATGTTATAACTTGCATGTATATGTATTATGGTCAAGATAATACCTCCAAGCAAAGTCACAAGCATCCTCCAAGCAACGACATCCCTGGAAAAAGAAGTCTGAAGCATAAGAGCAGTCCTCAAGTTGGTCGTCAAACAAGTTATCTTGTCGGCCTCAAGTTGGCCTAAAAGGAGGAGCAAACACCTATATATAAGGTTCATACTCCACTCCAATACAATGCATTCATAGCTCTAAAATTAGTGCAAAAAATGAGGAAGAAGAAGCGTGATCAAGTGACAAGAAAGGGAGCCTCTAGTGCATCGTACAAGGAAGAGTCTAGACCAAAGTTGAAGGGACTGTTTTCTAGGGTAGAAAACAGTCACACATGTGAGAAACAAACCTCTTTCTACAATCACAGCAACACTATCATTATAGTCACATAATATCATTGGTTGGGCAATCTAAGCAGGCCTATAAGGCCCCTCACTCAAGCATAGAAGGAGCTCTCACAAGCGAAGAAGGAAGAGGTCTACACCACAGAGAAAATAATCACACGTGCGAAGGTAAAGAGGTTGTCCCTGCTGCCATAACAACCCTCCCATTATAGTCTGACAAGTTCATTGATTGGTGAAGACAAGAAAGGAATCATCATATGAAAAGGGTCTCACCAAAGGCATCTTCTCTAGAGCAAGTACAACAAGGTTACGAACAAGTTGAAAGAAGAACTAAGTGCCGGAAGAAGGAGGACGAAGTGTCGAGAAACAAAATGCCAAAAGAAGTGCCAGAAGAAGTATTGGGGTATATAGTGCAAAAAGGAGTGAAGACTTGACTTGTGCTTGGAGGATCTCTTTGTTAAGGGTCTAGGGTTTGGCATTGATCAATAGAAGCTTCAATAAGAGAAATTCACTAAAGGGTTTTCCTCTCAAGAGAAGAGAGGTTTTGGCCCTGGCATAGAGCCGACATCTTATGTTCTTGTTCTTATGTTTTGGTAGGAGTTTGATGAAGTACACACATGTGCACTAATAATAAGAAGAAGAAGAATAAGCTAATCAAGAAAAGTAAAAATACTCCACAAATTGTTATCAAGTAATGAAGAATCACACTACACTAATTTGCCCTAGATTTTTCAACATGGTATCAGAGGGTAAGGTGACACATCAAGGAAAGGGCAACTCAAGAACACTAATCAAGGAGAAGCATCTACAAAGTTGAAGCATCAAGCCTAGAAGTCTCAATCACTTCAAGGAAAAGAAGGGTATACAATCCATCATTCATCAAGGAAAGCTAGAAGAAGAGACTTACATAAAGGCACCTACAAAGAAGAGCAGATTGAAGCAGGACCTACTTCAAGCTACAAGTCTTTAAGTAAATCTCATCATCAAGCAAGTCCACTTGGAGAAGGCAAGTTGAAGAGCATCAAAGTCCAAGGAAGGAAAGCCATCAAGTCTTCAAGGAGGAAGCAAATCCATCGCATCTCAAAAATCTATCAAGTAAGTACATGTCCCCTTATAAATATACATCAATGTCTTTTTGCAAGGAAAACAATAAATTGGTAGGTACCAATAATTTTCTTGCATGAAAGAAGAGGGTTTATCTACTTCTCAAGGAGAACGAACTCCTAGAACATGTCAAAGGGAATATCACTATCCCTGCTAAGGAACAAAGTCAAGCCTTTAGTCAAGTACAATAATAATGAGACAAGAGCTCAAAGGATTCTAGTAGAATCAATCAAAATCTCTCTCATTCCCTATGTCTCCAAGTTTGAGACATCAAAAGAAATTTATGATAAGCTAGTAGAGCTATTCTCAGTATCCACAACCAAAGAAGTAATATCTATAAGGAATGAATTATACAAGATGAAGATAAAAAAGGAAAGAATAGCTCCCTACTTCATGAAAATCTCTGAAATGAGAGATCAACTTCAAGTGCTTGGGGAAGTCATGTCTCATAGATAAATGACAATTGTAGTACTCAATGCTCTACCTAAGGAGTGGGGAAACTTCACATCAAGCATATATGCCAAGAAGGAAGAAACCACTCTCAGTGAAATGTGGTCTCTATGCAGGACAGAGGAAACCAGACTTAAGTCAAAAAAAGATGTGGAATCAAAGGACCAAGCATTTTCTACCATGGCCAAGGGAAAGGGAAAGGGAAAATTTGGCAAGTTTGGTCCACAAAGAACAAACAACAAAGACATGTCCAAAATCCAATGTTTTGGATGCCAAGAATATGGACACTACAAAAGGAATTGTCCTAAGCTCAAGAAGGACAACAATAACAAAAGAAACAGGGAAGAAGCTCACATAACTCAAGAGGTGAAAGAAGAAGGAAAGAAACAAAATAAGGAAGAACCTCTAGATCTCTACTATGACTAGGTCAAACTCTTTACTTCTAGAATTCTTTCAAAGTTTTGAGTCGTATAGGAGCATGTAGGAATAGAATAAAATTGCATGGCTAGAAGCATCTTGTAGAATCTATAAGCATATAGTACATAGAGTTCTAGATACTCATGAAGATGTAGCATTTATGATAATAACAAAAATGCACGAGTAGAAATATCTTTTAGAATATATGAGCATGGAAGATATAGCTTAAGATATTCATGTAGAAGAAGCATACCTAGTATAGGACCTCATCCACGATGAAAGGAAATTGATCATGATTAAGAATCTTAGAAGACCTCCATCATAAAGAAAAAAAAAAAAAAAAACATTTGCAAGGCAAGGATCTTTAAGATCATATGATGGAATCTTCAAAAGAAGGTTCATGGACCAAAGCAGATGTCTCATTGAGAATCCCATCCGTGGGATTCAACAAAATAATGATATGCAAGCAAGCTAAGATGAAGCAAGAAGGGCCACACCAAGGACAACCAAATTAAGCTTAAGATGATCAAAGGAGAATCAAGATGAGGTATGTATGCATCAAATTTTAAGTCATGTTATCATTTGTATATTATTGAGTCATGGTAATAGTTCTATAACACGACCAAGTATGAAAGAATCTCTTTCACCAAGAACATGCTCGAAGGCATGTACTACAATGTAATGAAGGTCAACAAAATAATATTCTTACATAAGGAGCATAAGATTGTTAACTGAGAAGCAAGAAGAAACGTTGACAAGTCCAAGGAGCAATCAATGAAGGAATGTTCTCATATGAAGCATTATATGGTTGACCTATCTATCTGATAAGAAGCAAATGAAGAAAGAGATCAAGCATATGGAAGAACACCATGATCACCGAGAACCACTCTCTAACAAGATACTTTGAAGATATCTCCCGAAAGAAGGCAAGACAACTCTCATAAAGGAAGAAAGGACCCTTGACACCTGTGAAGGCCTTGGAGATATAAAAGGTGTAGATAAATGATTCTATTCTATAGAGATGTCGTGATGAAGAAGACATCCAACAAAAGAAAAAACAATGTTGAAGCAATATCAGGATGAAGTCATGATGGGATACTAGGTCAAAGCATGTAAACATGCAAGTACAGTGAAGCATCCATGAGAATAATATTCCGAAGCATGAACAAGATGACAAAAGAGTAGTCAAGATGACAAGAAAACCTGATGAATGACAAGAAAGCCACTTTCCACGAAGGAAGCATGACATGACAAACCAAGGAGGAAAGTGATCAATGGATGGTGCCCTACTTAGAAGAAGTCCGAACAAAGACTTCATGACATTAAAGAAAGGAAGAAGCTCAAGCAACTGAAGGACACCCAAAGAAGAAGTTGTTGATGAATGAAAGAGTCCCTAGTTAAGAGGGAGCTCTAACATGTCCCTGATCAAGAGGGAGTTTTGGATCACCCCTGATTAGAAAGGAGTGACGATTGTGTTTTCCATTTCATGGGTCATGCACTATGTTAGCGCTTGGAATTCACCTAGGCTGAGATAGACAAACTCTCAAGGCTACATCAAACCATTTCACCTCGTAGCTAGCCCTACGAGGTATGAGAAGGCTCTCTCGGGTCAGATTTGATAGATTTTTCAATAGGATACGCTGACCAATTAGGAATAAAGATTTTAGGCTAGTAAATTGATAAGGGGGTTGATTTAAAGATTTTTGGTTTTTTGGTGGCAATTGGAGGGAGTGCAATTCAGGGTGCGGGGATTGAGCACAGTTTTTGCAGGGGGATCTTTGGGGCAAGGTAGGAGTGAGTGCTGATGCCTTAATCTGAGATGGATGTTCAGGGATGATAGAGAAGGAGCTAAAGAGGGCAAACAACCATTAGAATCCTCTCTAGACAGTAGAAAACATAAATTTTGAACAAACTAAAAGCTGAGCATGTCAAAGCATGATTTCAAACTTTACCACTTCATCTGTCCAAAATAGAAGCAAAAGAGAGATGTGGAATACATAAACAAAATTACAAGAACATGTAGAGAACACACCATCAACACAACAATCCACAAGAATGCACAAGAATGTCTGCAAAACCCTGGCCTTCCTCTTCTTAAAATTGCATAGATAGATGTACAATATACAATAAAGCTTTCTCCCACAAGAGTCCAACCTCCCAACCTCTCAAAATGACTAAGAAAATACATAATATAGGCAAGCTAACCTCTTCCCTTGCCTCTAGGGGTCGATCGCATCCTTCTAGGAGCAGTTTGAACTAATTCCAAACTAAGCACTAGATAATAGGCAGCTCAACAACTTGCCTCTAAAACCTAGGAAACTTATTCATGCATTAATTATTCACTTTTTACATCAAGGAAGCTTCTAGAAGGGTAAATAGAGATAAAATATATCAAATTGCCATGAAAATATTACATTTATCCATCATATACAAGTAAAAATGGTCAACCATAGTCAAAACAGTGTTTTTTGACCATAAAAGGTCGATTTTGGCAAAGCTGGCTCTCACTGCCGCGCCCCTTTGCAGCAACTTTTGAGTGGGTTCCACTGGTCCAAATTAGGTGCAAGATAGCTCATTCGAAAGCTTGGTCTGTCTACTTTCCATCCCAAGTGGAATTTCTGCATTTGGAGTTGTTTTGCCCCCTCAAAAACCATTTCTCCCAAGGTCACGTTCTGCAACTCAAAAAGTGGGCAGAAAGTCATTTTTTTGATGTATTTTGAGCTTTTGGAGGCTCAAATCTCAAAATCCAGCTTCTCCCAAGTATTGGTAATTTTTCTCTTTGCATGCCCTTTCCAAAAATGAAAAGTTTTCAAAATTCCGAGCAGTCCTTCAAAACATCCGCGCTCGGGACGCGGACATGACACGGGAAAAACCTGTAAAT
>APFE031622735.1:143074-163864 GCA_000404065.3 Pinus taeda
TAGGCTATGCAAGTCACATTTTTGCTCTGTTTTTTGATAATTTTTATGTGCATGCCTCTGTCATCAATTTCTTTTTCTTTTCACTATGTTTGTTTTCATTCATTGCTGTGCCTTTTACATATGTTTGCTGTGTGCAATAGTGTTTAGGGTTTGAGCATGATGCATGGTAGAAAACTAGGGTTTAAAATAGGGTTTAGGAGGGGTTAGGGTTTCATGGAATTCGGGATGGGGCCTAGCATTAATTTGCAAATAAGATTAATGAAAATGACACTCTAACACATGTGAATTTATAATGGGAAACTAATGGAAGGGAATAAAGGAAAAATTACCTTGAAAAACAAACAATACAACCTAACATAAGCTTGCAAAGACATCAACCATTTAACCTATTTCTTCATAATTTCTCATGGTAAAAATGACCATAAACATGCTATCCATCCATGGCAATCATTACACCATCACAAACCACGTGGAGGAGACATACCTTGACAAATTTGAGAGAACTTGGAAGAAATTTTACTGTTTGGGTGAGTTTTTGTGCAAGCTGCCAGAATGACCGCGCACCTCCCCAGAAAAGCCGCGCACCACTGTCAGAGCCGCGCCTGTGTATTTTTCTTCAGCAGAAAACTCACCACAGAGCCGCGCACCACCTAGGAAGCCGCGCACACTTATGAAATGACCGCGCACCTTCCCAAGCACTGAATTTGCAGAAAATTGCCATGAAATTGCCTTCTTTGCCTCTAGCACGAAATTTTCACTTTCAATTGCACAATAGGAGTGACTAAAGAGGGAAATTAGCTTTTATAGGGTCATGTTTAAAAAAATTTAACTTTAGAACCCACTTTCTAATGTTTTCAACTTGCTTTTCTTTTTAACACTGTTTAGAGTCTTTTTGTCCTGAAATGAGCTCTTTTGATGCGTTTGACTCCGTTCTTTTTGTAGGTTGACCATCTGATGGACTGTGGAGAAGGAACCAGGGTTGTTGCTGGCACTTTTGCAAACTTCTGAGAATTTCTTTATTTTTACAAATTTGGCATGACCTTGGACTTAAAAACAGGGTTTTTAAATCCAAGGTATAAAATGATCTGTAGCTGATGAAAAGAACAATGAAACATATGTACATACTTCCTTCTGGTTTGCTGGGCACTCACTGACCTTGACTCATGACCTTGAAGTGATTTTGACTCAAAACCCTAGACCTAAGACCTGGGACCCCAAGACAAAAACAAAAACAAATATGACTCAATTACATTGTAGTATGACCTCATCCAGCAAAGCCAAGAAGGGAACAAAGACCAGCTCCTCCATTCAGTGTTATGGCATGCCTAGTGGGATGCAAAATTGACACTGATGAGACACCTAACTATGCATATGCAAAGAGCTATTGATCACTGATGGAGGGCTCAAGACCGATACTAACACACTAGACCAAGACTAACAACCGTAAGTCTAGATGAAGGCCATGAATGGAAATGAAGACACAAGATAGACACAACATTCTTGTCTTAATTTGGGAAGAAAGAATGGGAGGAAAGGGTAATCATCTGGCATCTGATTTTCTTTGAGGATGTGTAGGGCATCCAAGACAAGAGTAGGCAAGAGGACCGATATTCTTTGAGGGCCAGGAACCCAAGATAAGAATAGTCCTAGAAGGTCATACTCAGTGAACACTTGGGTGAGTATGTACCTTGACAAACAATGATGAAGGTGTCTATAAATCATTGGTCTTGCCAACATTGTAGCTCATGGTCTCGTAAAGAGATGGAGTTGTTAGTCAAGGCCTTGCACTATGACAATGTTGATGGATATGATGCTATAACAAATGGATTGCTAATCCAATTTCTCTTATGTGAATTATTCAAGATAGATTATAGCCAAACACCTTGGAAGATTATATGAATACTTTTGATATTTGTATTTATTCAAGAAAAGAAATATTTTTTTTATAATATAATTCAATGAGTTTCTTGCTCATTGCAATAGGTCTAACACTATTTAAAGTGTTATAGGTGAGTCAAATAGTCAAAAGAATAAGTTGAAGACCTTAAGGGCATGTTATAACTTACATGTATATGTATTATGGCCAAGAGAATACCTCCAAGAAAATCCACAAGCATCCTCCAAGCAACGAGATCCTTGGAAAAAGAAATCTGAAGCATAAGAGTAGTCCTTAAGTCGACCTTCAAAGAAGTTATCTAGTCAACCTCAAGTCGGCCTAAAAGAAGGAGAAAACATCTATATATAAGGGTCATAATCCACTCCAATACAACACATTCATAGCTTTGAAATTAGCACAGAAAATGACGAAGAAGAAGGATGATCAAGTGATAAGAAAAGGAGCCTCTAGTGCAATGTACAAGGAAGAGTCTAGACCGAAGTTGAAGGGATTGTTTTCTAGGGTAGAAAATAGTCACACATGCGAGAAACAAACCTTTTTCTCAATCACAACAAAATTGTCATTACAGTGACATAATATCATTGGTTGGGCAA
The DNA here is from genome assembly GCA_000404065.3 of Pinus taeda. NCBI lineage: Eukaryota > Viridiplantae > Streptophyta > Pinopsida > Pinales > Pinaceae > Pinus > Pinus taeda. The sequence goes on from APFE031622735.1 coordinate 145,565, forward strand.
TCTAAGCACGCCTGTGAGGCCCCTCACTCAAGCATAGAAGGAACTCTCACAAGCGAAGAAGGAAGAGGTCTACACCATAGAGAAAATAGTCACACGTGCGAAGGTAAAGAGGTTATCCTTGCTATCATAACAACCCCATTACAGTCTTACAAGTTCATTGATTGGTGAAGACAAGAAAGGAATCATCATATGAAAAGGGTCTCATCAAAGGCATCTTCTCTAGAACAAGTACAACAAGGTTGCTAACAAGTTGAAAGAAGAACTAAGTGCCAGAAGGAGGAGGACGAAGTGTCGAGAAACAAAGTGTTGGAAGAAGTGTTGGGGTATAAGGTGCTAGAAGAAGTGTTACGGTATAAGGTGTAGAAAGGAGTGAAGGCTTGATTTGTGCTTGGAGGATCTCTTTGTGAAGGGTCTAGGGTTTGACATTGATCAATTGAAGCTTCAATAAGAGAAATTCACTAAAGGGTTTTCCTCTCAAGAGAAGAGAGGTTCTGGCCCTGGCAGAGAGCCAACATCTTGTGTTCTTGTTCTTATGTTTTGGTAGCAGTTTGATGAAGTACACACATATGCACTAATAAGAAGAAGAATAAGAATAAGATAATAAGGAAAAGTAAAAATACTCCACAAATTGTTATGAAGTAATGAAGAATCACAGTACACTAATTTTCCCTAGATTCTTCAACAAGAGGATGGTGGCATTTGAGCAAGAATGTGAAGATATTTCTAAGTAATTCGAGATATATAGGATGGGAGGTGGCACATTTGGTTTTACCATGGATATTAAGAATAGGATGACCAAAATGCCAAGTAAGCTTCAACTTGTTTCAAACTTTCAAGTTTAGAATTTCAATGTTTTTTTTTTTATGTTTCTCATTTTTCTTTTGACTTGTAGATGCTTGGTGGACAAGCTATGGTGGCAGAGTACCCCATATCCAAAAGCTTACCTTTCGAGTGCTCAGCAAACATGTAGTTCCTCTGGGTGTGAGCGCAACTGGAGTGTATTTAACAAAATACATAGCAAAAAGCACAACAAGTAAAAAATTTCAAATTAAATTTTTTGAATTCATTTGATTATTTTCAATATTTCATTTTTCTAAGTACTAATTTACAATCTATGACCCTAATACAGATTGGAGTCCCAACGCCTCAATGACATGGTCTACGTCTACTACAATCTTCGATTTTGGGTGAGACAACTTCAAAAAACTCCTGATGTGGAAGCCATCTTGTTGGACAATATTGATACCACTACTGCATGGAGGGTTGTGAGACTGAGAGGCCGACCATGGACTCGATCCCTGATTGGTTAGATGTGGATCCAGAGGAGGTAGCAATGGTAGGGGAGGGAGAGCCAAAGGTAGAGGAGGAGGAGCAACATCAAGGTCAGGAGGCAGAGCTAGATGAAGATGATGAGGAGGAGGTGACACCATCTAGGATGGGCAGCAACAACATAGGACAAAGGCCACCTCTTTTATCGGCTTCCAGAGGACGACTGAGCCCATTTTTATTTCCAGTGGATGGGCCTTCTTCCTCTAGAGGAAAAGGTAAAGCCATTCCCTATTCCCGTAAAAGGGGTAGAGGATCTCTGTGACTGATTACTTTATGACATGTAGACTAGTCATAATATGCATTTATTATATTTTTTGTTGATATTTTGACTCTTGAGAGTTGAGACTCAGACAAGACTCAAGATTCAAGAGTTGATTCACTATTTTGATATGTGACGTATTACTAAACTTCATATACGTATTATATATTAGCTTTCTTTACATGTTTATGTGGAAATGCATTGATTTGATGTTGTGGATACTCTAGATGCTATAAAAAATAAAATGATTATTATTGTATTTTTTAAATTTTGTCAACCTTTTAAAAAAACTCCCGACTTTAACAAGTTTTTCGATTTTTGACGCTTGCCTATTTAATCCTGACTTCAACTTTTTCCACATTGCTCAAAACAACTCAGAAAAGCCAAAAAACAACTCACGTGGGGTCAATGACTGAGCTGGTAATGAATTGGTTGGTTTATGTGAAAACCAGTTGGGTCTGTCATAAATTGGTCGGTTTATGGACGGTTATGGAAAGTCTTAGCCCATGAATCAGTCTAACCCGTTTTTTCAACTGATTCATCCCCTTCAGCGATTGGACCAACCGGTTTGACTGGTTTCCTGTTCAAACCAACTGGTTTTGAATGCTATGATTTGGATATGTGCTTAGAATTTCCATGCAAACCTTAGAACCTCAACTACTAAAAATAACAATGTTTCACATGTCACGCAGAAATAGCTCATCAGAACCATGAGCTCATGCTTTTGACATTAAAGCCTTTGAACTCTAGCTGCTAAAAATAGTAGTGTCCTCCAGAACTAATGAAGTGGCTGTGAAATGTCTTTGACTATGAAATTGGTTGAAATCATTGAAAACTCCTTCATCTGATCTCTATAAAATCCAGCTCTGACCTGTGTGGAAGCAGCAAACTCTGAAATCCAACTCTGAATGTCAGCTCAATGAGAGCTGGCTCTTAACCTCCTAGTTTGCAAGGGGAAAATCTGAGGGCTAACAAGGCCCAAAGGATTTTTGTGTTGATCTCCAAGCGCACCTTAGTATTCATGATATTAGCATCAATATTATGAAACTTAATGAGCCATCACACTTGACAAACAGGGGCATGTGTCTCACTGGGAAAGGTACCATTCTAGAGTTCTATTATTCAGTTTGAGAAGATGTGTTTTTTGATACCTGAACTAGAACCATAGGAAGCAAGCACAACAATTTATTTGACTGGTCAAAAAATGACTCTACCATATCAATCTAAATGGATTTCCTAGTTTACGTTTGAACAAAAATTTATTGATCTTTAACAGAATTAGGGACAGTTCCTTATTAAGTAGCAAGGAAATGAGTAAATGATACCTCAATAGTCAGGGTTTACATCCCCTGCAATAGGCTACATGAGCTTGGAAAGGGGATATGCCCCTTGTCCCTGGTGTGGCTCGGGAGATGCACATCTTTCACTTGGGAAAAAGATAGGCATCTCCTAAGCTCTCTGGGGATGCATCCAATGACCCCAGCCGAAATCAAGGGATGTTCCTATTTAATAGGCTAATTAATTATGTGTAGACTACCCCATTCCTAGTGCCCATTCTTGGAAGAAAACAACGTTGTCTTCACAACTGCTAACATATTTTTGAATTTTGTGGATGGACTTGAAAAAAACTGCATTATTTCTCTAATCTCCAGTTAAAATAATTTCTTGTGGACCAGAGCCCTCAATGTGTGTCCTCAATTGTAGAATAAAACTAACATAAAAAATCTAAGGAAAAAAAGGTCAATGGTTTATTTTCTCAACCCTTTACACTCTTTGGGGCATACATAACTTGAAACTAAAGCCTTCATTGGGCACGTACCAATAGGAAACCAACAAATGCATACATATCTATTTTTTTTAATTAATTTATCAAAGGGGAAATCGATAACTAGAACATACAATCATTACCGCTACCAGGAATCACATAGTGTTGCTGCCTAGAAAACCCCCCTGGCCTATTATGATAGCACACTACCATACTGAGCAAGGTTACTTTTGATTCCAACTGAGGTGGGTGTCATTAGCACCATGAATCCCAACCACTCAGGCTACTCTTGCCTGGTTGTAAACAAATCTGAGTTAAAAAAGGTCAATGCTTTATTTTCTTACTATAAACCTTGTTTGGAACATGTATAATTTGAAAATAGATCCCAACATTCATTTTTTCCACCATGGAGATGAAAAATGCAGCAACATTGTTTTTCATTTGGTGAGTGTTGAAAACCACTTTTGGGCCTCAATTTGGAGCTTGGGGTGCTTATTTGCTGCTGTAAAAACTTATGGACACTCTTTCTGTGTCCATCCCTTCTTTTGTCGTGCAGGCATCATCTTCTTGTTGTGGACAATGATTGTATACAGTGGGTATCTGCATTTTGCTATGTGGGAACCATTTTGCTGCCATGGGCTACAATTTTTAGTTGTGGGCAGTTTTCTGTCGTAGGTACCATCTTCTTGCAACTGACAATGATTTTATGTAGCTCACACCATTGTCTTTTTGTTGTCATTCATTTCAAGCTTCATTTCAAGCTTGCAGAATTTGACCCACTTCCCCAGAGTCCTAGATGGATGTTGGTATTGACCAGCAGCTGGAATGATAATGGATCCTATGATCTCATATCAGACTGCATCTTTGGCCAATTTTGTCAAACCAAACAAGGTAACACATGCATACACACGCACACAAAAACATCTTCACTGGCATGCTCTGTTTTTCAAGGTTTGTACTCGGTAGTTCCCGTACTAAAGATGCCCTCCATACCTGAGATTCGTTGTAATTTTGATGTGTGTGTGTGTGTGTGTGTTTTGATGCACCCATGAGCTTGGTTAACTCAGTGTAATACATTAGTACCCCTAAGTGTAAAATATTAATGTACATACCTACACCTACACTTGGCATAGCCTATTTTGGAGGTTTGTACCATGTACACCATCTCTAGAAATGTCTAGTACCCGGGTACTAAAAATATTCCCATACAAGAGACTCCATGCAACTTTGATGTGCATGTGTGTGTTTTGATGCACCCATGAACCTGCGGTACTAGACATTTCTGGTACCCTGGGTGCTAGAATGCCGCCATACAAGAGACTCCATGCAACATTGATGTGCATGTTTGTGTTTTGATACACCCATGAACCCGGGCAACTCTTTGTAATGCATAAGTACTAAGTGTAAAATATTGATGTGGTTTATTTGTAGCACATATTTGTATATATGTATGTGTGTGTAGATATATTTGTATAAATGTATAAAGATATATCGAACATACACCATGCCATAAAGAAAAAGTCATCCATACACTTGCACTTCTACCTCTGTTGACCTTTATGTCAATCGACTATGGTTATATATTGACCATGTTGAAATTAACTATAGTTGAAATTTGATCACGATTGATTGTAACTGGTTGCTATTAAATATATTGACCATATGGTTATATATTGACCATGTTTACTATAGTTCAAAGTTGACCATGATTGATTGAAATTGATTGCTCTTAAAAGTTGTATATAACCTTTGTTAGAAAAAGATCATAATGAACTGCAGTTAAAATTCACACACGTAAATTAAATCTAAAACATTTTTTTGGCATCCAGGTTGATAAATTGATTGTATTATGCCATGGTCTCTGTCTGAAGTCTGAACTCTTTAGAATGCATTCGAAGGAAATTTACTTATAAAATATATTACAAGGAGTAGGTAATGATATAGGAAGAAGATGGCCTTTGTTATCTTAGTGGGAATTCTGATGCTGACAAGGGTTGGCCTCCTTTTCCTCAAGTTTTTAAATGTTTCTCGTGAGGAAAGTGCATGCACTTTTGGGCATGAATTTATGCCTTCCTCTATTCTTGAACTTGTAAATCTTTCTTGATGGCATTGACCTCACCTATCATTGTCAAAATCACTAGAGGCCTGCTGAAAAAGAGTGGAACATAACTATATTTAAGTTCCTGAAGGGATACCGAATTAATGTTATAACAAAATGCATAAGAACTTTAATGTGAATAGATCAATATACATACCTCAGGGAGGTTCATAACATGATTATTCAGAGTTCAACTATTTGCCACTTGAGAATATAAATGATCTCACTCTTGATGATAGGAATTTAGATAACTACTTCATATAAATGATGTGAACTAATAAATGGGGTTTGGAAGATGGCCAACCTGAGGGCAATGTTATTTCTTTTGAAAGCATTTGCAACTCATATAAGACCTTGATTGAAGCAAGGCCTTGTTCATAATAATAATAATAATAGTTAAGTTGTTAACTTAGCTTAAATGAATAAGTGGGATCTTAAAGACAGTTTAACAACTAAGGGTTTATTTGCATGGATTCCTAAATGTATAACCCAACTTATTCTGGCAAGTTGTGACATGGCTTGTGCAACATCATACCATTCAATCTGTATGGTACAATTCTTAGAACAAAAAAAAGATCTTGAAAAATAGAATTCGGGTGAAAATAAATTTAGGGATCTGCACAAGAATAAGTCTTTTATCATTGGAAACCAGAGCTATGAGTAAAATGAATCCCAAGTACGATGCATCCAAGGAGAACTCTTGTCAAATTTCTAGAGATTGGCTACTTATTCGAGTCCTTCCTGTTTGAAAATGCAGTCTAAAATTTGAGAATGTTATGCAATCTAAGCAGAACAGTTTCAGTTTTTTTTGGTAATCTATTGGTTTCCATTCCCAAGTATAATGTGTTTGTATAGGCACATATTCCTATATGTATGCCCGTATGCATATTAAAATATATAAAGAGAATAGATATATACACCTTGTTACCAAGAAATCTGAAAATGGTATGGGTATATGTACTTGTATACATCCCTGCACATCTAAAGAAGGATAGATCTATGGACAAGGCCAAGTTTTCTTAAGTTTAGTTCGCTTAAGGTTCTGTTGGTTGGGAAGGGCTAGAAAAAAGTTTTGTGTAGACTATTTTTAGCTTGAAGTGAGGCCAAAAGCTTAAAAAAACCAGCCATAGGAACTGTAGCAGGTCATTGGGCTAAAGGAGGCATCCACTGCCCTGTTTAAGATTAAAAAAAGGGAGGCCGAGGTAGAAAAAGAGGTGATTAAGGTTGTTGTATCAACAAGCAGGGTTGTTTGAAGGGTAAAGGAGCAAAAAATAGGGCTATTAAAGGGGTCCAAGGCCCAAAGGAGCTGGCAGAGGGCCCAAGAAAGCGACAACAAGAGGACCATGGGCTAAAGGATCATGCCCAGGTAAGTTGATTTGTGTTTGAGTAATCTAATGTGGGCTAGTAAAATCCCTAGTTTGCTACAACTAAGTATTTAGAGTGTTGTAGGTCTCTTTATGAGAGCAGGAAAGGCTTAGAGGACAAAGTCTCAACCCTAGGGTATTGGTCAAAAGGACTTGACATTGTATTTGGCATTGTAGTGGGGTATAAAGTGCCATTATCTCTGGCACGAGAACCCTGTGAGTTTTCCTATTAATGGAATTGTAAGAGACAAGGTTTGATTTGTGTTTGAGTAATCTAATGTGGGCTGGTAAAATCCCTAGTTTGCTACAACTAAGTATTTAGAGTGTTGTAGGTCTCTTTATGAGAGCAGGAAAGGCTTAGAGGACAAAGTCTCAACCCTAGGGTATTGGTCAAAAGGACTTGACATTGTATTTGGCATTGTAGTGGGGTATAAAGTGCCATTATCTCTGGCACGAGAACCCTGTGAGTTTTCCTATTAATGTATTTGGTTATATTTCATATCTCCCAATGTCTTCTTCAACAAGCCTTGTCAATATTCACTTATGCCTTCCCTTAGTCTCCACGTCACGTCATCAATGACAACCTTGTCTTCTTAGAAGGTATCGCCACTGCTCTTCATGTCACCCAAAAAAAAATCTCCAAGGTTACCTCATGATGGCTTCAATGCATCATGGTCTTCAATGATCTCCACAAATCTTCAATATGTTGCTTCACAAAGTTCTCCAACTCTACCCTATTATGTTCTCAATAGAAGACTTCAACAAGCTCTATTTGTCTAATCCTAATAAATCAACACTTCGACCACAACAATCACGACAACGTTGACCATGACAACTTCAACCACAACATCTGCGACAACTTCGAACACGACAACTACGACAACTTCGACCATGAAAACTATGACAACTTCAACCATGATAGCTTCAACCATAGAAACTATGACAACTTCAACTACGACAACTGCAACCATGGCAATTACGACAAATTTGACCACGACAACTACGATAGCTTCGACCATGACAACTACGACAACTTCGACCACGGGAAGTATGACAACTTCGACCATGACAACTACAACAACTTCGACCACGACAACTATGACAACTTCTCTACTTCTAGCTTGAACCTGTGGGAGACTATTTAACCCAAGAATAATTCCACAAACCTGTCTTCATTGCTTTTCTAGGCTGTGATTGCTTCTCTACCTCGTGTCTTGTCTCTACGGAAAAATCTGAGCTTGAATGGACGAATTTAGGTTTATATTTATTGTGGTTTTTCCATATTCTGAAGGGACATATCTCTTTTCCAAGGGTTATGAGCTTACTCAAGTCGGCTTGGACAGTTTGACATATGTTGTTTTCAAAAATTGATTTCTCTTCAACGGTAAGGAATTAGGAGGCAAGTGAATACTCATTGGAAAGCTTATGACCTCCTCTATAAGTTGATATAGTATTCCCTTTAAGATATGACCTCTAATGATAGAAATTTATTTTTTCTTTGATCATATCCATATTTTTTTTGTAACACCCCTATTAAAGAATTTCTTTTATGGAATTAGAGCATCAAGTGGATTACAATTTTTTCACTATTTTGACATGTTAGTGCATGTAATATTCATGCATTAGGATTACATACAAGGACTAGGGTTTCTTTGACATATTCATACATCTAGGGTTACTATATTAGGTCTTCATCACATGGGAATTATGAGCATCATTCAATAAGGCTAGGATGCCTTTTCAATATGTCTTCATGGGCATCTTCAACAAGGTAACTTCTTTCTTAAGGCATCTCCAACAAATCTCGGGCAATGCATACAAGGCCAGGTTATTGGCTTTCCATCATTAATGACCGACATGGCTAGCTTTAGCAATGCAAACATGATATCATAATGACATCATTGCTAGCGCTTCGTTATGGCAAGTTCATCTAGAATTTCATTAATATACTCATGCACCTAGGGTCTAGTCAAGTAGTTAGGGTTTAGGTCTCCTAGGGTTTGCACAATATCTAGGGTTAGGGTTTGTTTCAACTATTCAACTATGATGCCATCAATGACGACTTTATTCAACAATCTCCCCCTTTGTCATTGATGGAAATACTCCCCCCTTTCAGCAATATCTCCCCCTTTGACATCAATGGAAAATGGGGTGCCCAAGTCCTCGCCATATCAAGTTGCTTATTTTCATCATATTTTCTTCATTAATAATAATTATTCATAGGTATGTTGCTCCCCCTGTTATGGTGCTCTTCCTTCTAGCAATGTGGTCCATGATAGATGTGTTTACATTTCTCCATGTGATGAACCAACTCTTTCCTTTATAAAATCCTTTAGCTCAAGAAAGATTGCTTGCTTTGTGATCAAATAGAAGAAATCTTCAACAATAGTCCATTAGATGAGTAAGGGATCATGTTCTTCAATGGATTTTCTCTCAAAAGATGATCTATCAAAGGATTATTGTCAATGAGTGACTCATTAAGGATTTCATAGTGCCCTTTCACGGATAGCTTCTACAAGAATGATCACGGATATCTTTCACGGATAGCTCCCCCTAACTGTATGGTCTCCTTTTTGGCATATTCTCATCATCAAACACTTGGAATAGCACATATGTCAAGGATATTTTCATCAAATCAACAACATGTGTTGTTGGCTAGAGTGTCTAAGAGAATTTCAGATCCAATTTGCTTCTTTCTCCATATTTGTCTAGCTTTCTTTTCTAGCTTAGTTATCATGGTTCTAGCTTGTGTAGGGACCCAAGTCAAGTTACAATCATGTGCCATATGTCCAATGTTATGGAAATTGAAGCACTCCATCTTGTTTATGAATGGCAATCACGACTTCTTGCAAAATTGCTTCTAGAAGATTGACGAGGACCATTATATTTGTATTTGTGATATGCTCTACAATATTTTGCCATGTGCCCAAAGTTTATACAAGAATAGCAATAACCAAGAAATATACTTTGGTACCTGGGATATGAATATTTCCTTGATGTACTTCTGAAGTCTTTTTGCCTTGGGATTCTTTGGTGATATTCGTTGCCTTTTTTATTCTTGACACCATTTTCAAGTCCTCTTGGAGTAGAATTTCTTTCAATGTGTTCTTAACTCTTCTCCTTGCCTTTGTTGGAACTGGGAGCATCAACATTTCTTCTAGGCTTCCTCACGTCCTTGTTGTTTGAAGCATTAGGGTTTTCATGTTTATTGCTTGAGGATTCACCTGCATAACCGAGACCTTATTTATCAAAGGGGAGACGTTTGATGACTTAGGATGTCATCTAGGGTTTGAGAGCTCTTAAAGTTCTTATTCAACAAGTCAAGTTTCTTTTTAAGAAAGACAATTTCTTCTTTCATTTTCTTGCATTATTCATCCTTCTTTGATAGTATGATCTCCAACTTGGTTGCTTCACATGATTAGGCCTTAAGAGGAGTGATTTCTGATCTTAACTTGGTGATGTCATCATTATTTTCTTCCAGTTGGCATGTCATAGTGTTTCTCTCCTTTTCTGCTTCATCAACTTGTCATTCTATGAATTCCAAAGCTTCCATCAACTTCTCAAGTCCTTGTGCTTGTTTCCTTGCTTCTTCTAGTTGAGATCTAAGGGAGGAGACCTCTTCCTTGTATTTACCAATCTCTGCTTCAAGTTTGTTTAAACTCTTGAGTCTTAGTTCAAGGTGGCTTGACAAAGTTTCTTCCCTTTCTTTGCCTTATCTAATTGATTTGTCATGGATATGACTTCTTCATGATGCTTTCTTTTGTTTTGATTAAATTCCTCCTTAAGCTTGGTGAGCTCCTCATCTCTTTCTTATACTTGAAGCTTGAAAAGGTCAACTTCCTTCCTTGTCTTGTCCTAGTCACCATCTTGTGCTTTCTTCTTAAGTTCCTCATTTTCTTTTTCCAAAGGGTTAATCTCTTCCATGGCATCTATAATTTTAGTTAGGAGAACTTCTTCAAAGTCTTCTTTAATTTCCTCTTCTTCTAGGTCTTCTATGGCTTTGATGTCATCCCACTTATTTTCAACTTCCTTGATGGGTTCTGGATTTCCTTCTTGCTTTACATCATATTCTTGACTAGAGGTCATGGTCAACGCTCTTTTTAAGTGAAGGACAGGAAGTTTGTCCCATTATCTTTCATTGACAAACATTTCTCCAAATTGGCCTTTATAGAATCTGGTTGCCCATTCAAAATTGCCTTCATCGCTCTTGCATTATACTCCTTGGATTCTTTGTTCATCATGCTATCAGTAATCACTGATTCCAATATTTCAACGCCTTGAGCCATTACGAAATTTCTCATTCTTATCTTCCATACATCAAAATTTCCATTGAACAATGGAACTTTCCCAATTTGATTATCTTCAATTTTCACAGTTGAGGAAGACACATCTTTGGAAAGATTGGAGTATTTCGTCCTTGGCTTTGCCATTTGTGTTCTAAGGATCAACCTTCAAGCTGTTAGGATTTGAGAGAAGGTATCGAATCTGATACCAATTGTTGGAAATACTTGGGGGGGTGAATCAATATTTCTTTTCAATTGTTACTTTTACCAGTTACATCACTTATATTTAGAAAACAAAATGAACAATAATAATAAATTCTTTTATTAATTTCTTCTTTACATTAAATCAAGTACATTATATGTAGGACTATAACCCTAGATGAAGACACCGATCTTCAATCTCCCAGGCTCCAACCTATATTTTCTAAGCACCAACTTGTACTTCCAAGCCTCCAACCTTATCAATTTTGAGGCACCAACCTCAAGGGCTCCAACCCTATATTTGGTTCAGGCTCTGACCTAGTTTCTTCAGGACTTCGATCCTCTAAGGCTCCAACCCTATCTTCTAAGGCACCAACCATGTCTTTTTGAGGCTCCAATCTCTTGGGATCCAACCCTTACTTTACTTCATCAAGATGTATTTGGTTATACTTCACAACTCCCAATGTCTTCTTCAACAAGCATTGTCAATATTTAGTTATGCCTTTCCTTAGTCTCCACGTCACTTCATCAATGATAACCTTGTCTTCTTAGAAGGTATTTCCATTGCTCTTTTATGTCACCCAAACAAAATCTTCAAGGTTACCTCATGATGGTTTCAATGCATCATGGTCTTCAATGATCTCCACAAATCTTCAATATGTTGCTTCACAAAGTTTTCCAACTTTGCCCTATTATTTTCTCAAGAGAAGACTTCGACAAGCTCTATTTGTCTAATCCCAATAAATAAACACTTCGATGACAATAACTTCGACAACTTCAACCATGAAAACTATGACATCTTCGACCACGATAGCTTCAACCACGACAACTACAACAACTTCAACTACAACATCTGCAACAACTTTGATCATGACAACTTCAACTATGGCAGCTACAACAGCTTTGACCATGACAACTACGACAACTTAGATCACGATAACTTCAACCACGACAACTATGACAGCTTCGACCACAACAACTGCGACAACTTCGACCATGACAACTACGAAAAATTCGACCACGGCAAGTACGACAACCTCGACCACTACAACGACGACACTTCGACCATGACAACTATGACAACTTCTCTACTCCTAGCTCGAACCTGTGGGAGACTATTTAACTGAAGAATAATTCCACAAACTTGTCTTCCTTGCTTTTCTAGGTTGCGACTGCTTCTCCACCTCTTTTCTTGTCTCTACCAAAAAATCTGAGCTTGAATGGACGAATTTAGGTTTATATTTATAGTGGTTTATCCATATTCTAAAGGGACATGTATCTTTTCCAAGGGTTATGAGCCTACTCAAGTCAGCTTGGACAGTTTGACAAGTTTTGACATATGCTAATTTCAAAAATTGATTTCTCATCAATGGTAAGGAATTAGGAGGCAAGTGACTACTCGTTGGAAAGCTTATGACCTCCTCTATAATTTGATATAACATCCCCTTCAAGATGTGACCTCTAATGATGGAAATTTAATTTTTCTGTCATCATATACATATTTTTTCATAACAACCCTATTAAAGAATTTCTTTTATGGAATTAGAGCACCAAGTGGATTAGAATTTTTTCACTATTTTGACATGATAGTGCATGTGATATTCATGCATTAGGATTGCATACAAGGACTAGGGTTTCTTTGACATATTCATACATCTAGTGTTACTAGATTAGGGCTTCATCACATGGGAATTATGAGCATCATTCAACAAGGCTAGGGTGCCTTTTCAATATGTCTTCATGGGCATCTTCAGCAAGGTAACTTCTTTCTTAGGGCATCTCCAACAAAGCTTAGGAAATGCATATAAGGGCAAGTTATTGGCTTGCCATCATTAATGACCGACATGGATAACTTCAACATTGCAAACATGATATCATAATGACATCATTTCTAGTGCTTTTTTATGGCAAGTGCATCGATAATTTCATTAATATACACATGCACCTAGGGTCTAGTCAAGTAGTTAGGGTTTATGTCTCCTAGGGTTTTCACAATATCTAGGTTTAGGGTTTGTTTCAACAATTCAACTATGATGCCATCAATGACAAATTTATTCAACAAGTAAATTCGTAGATCATGCGAGGAAGTCATGATGCATGCAAGAAAAATTCATGGTACACATAAGGAAATTCATGATAGTGCAATAAAAGTCATGGTCATGAAAGAAAAAGTCATGGCACGTGCAAGGAAGTCATGGCCATGTAAGGAAAGTCATAGAGCTGGAGATTTCCAGGGACAAGGAAAGTCATGGAGTTGGAGATTTCTAGGAATAGGGAAAGACATTGTTTGGATGGCCATGGAGGATGCTCTGAAGCGGGAGGATTCTAGGAGCATGGTATCTTCAAAGATCTAGGTCTTCCAACAGAGGCAGATGGAAATGCCGCCCTTTGGAATTTACAAAAAGTAGTTTTTGTTTCTTTCCCTTTGATAATTTATTGTTGGAAATATGAAGGGGGAGTCAATCAATATGTCACTTCAATAAGTTATTTTTAACTTCACAAAGCATTTATTATTATTAGCATTTTATTAAAACATAAGTTAGCATCACATCACATGAACAAATAACATCACCATCCAACAAAACAAAACATCCAAGACAATAGAGATGATATTTTTTGGTGGAAACCCTTTCGGGAGGAAAACCACTGGATGCTTCTTAATATAGGTCTTCATAATTTATGTAACTAGAGGCTCCAACCCACTGGTTTAATAGGCTCCAACTTGAAGGAAGTTAACTACCTGATTTACCAACTCTAGCTGGAAGGATGCTCCAATACCCTGATTTACGAACTCCAACTGGAAGGATTCTCTAATGCCTTGGTTTTATTAGCTCTAACTGAAAGGATGCTCCATCACCCTGCATAGGTTCCAATGTGCCTTAACACCACCCTGCCGCCTTGAAGTGTTCTCAGGCTCCAACCTGAGGGAGGGTCCAATCTCCGCCTTGCACCACCCTGCCACACTTGCGCAACAATTCACCATAGTGGACCACATTTCACAATTTTAAGACTAGATCCACCTGTGCATAATATTAATATAAACAATATCAAAAATTCTCTACTAACTCAGTCAATTTGTAATACAAGGTCATCAACAACAATACAGACTTTTTTTGCTCAAGGATCAAACCTTAGCTCAATAACATACTCTCTCTGGCAAACCCTGCATAAATAATTCTACATAAAACCATTGTCTCAACATATACATGTCTTTGTCATAAATTAATAGTATCATACAAAACTAAGGAATACTCAACAACTAGATACAACCATCAATGTCAAAATCTAGTTTCATAAACAATCATACAAATACTGGCATCAAATAATACAATCTCTGCTCAGCATAAATAACCCTGCCATATACAACCCTTGTCCCAACAACTTTGCTTAAGATATTCTCTTTCAAACCCTAGTGTCTTTTGTTTAGGCTAAAACCCTAGCACAACATACATGAGCATACTAGTAGCAATATAGGAGCAACCCAATAGGATAGATGCACTGTAACAATTATAACCCTTGGAAACAACTCTGATAATGCTTCAACAAATACTTATTCTAACATTCATCAATAAACAATTCAACAGAACAAAAATTCCAACAATGATGATTACACAAGTTATTTCTTTGTGACCCTCAAGTTACCTGTGTTGTAGCATCAATGAAACTCTATCAGCCCTCATAAATGCATAATGGTAATGGCAGTAATACTATTCCATACTCTCATCAATTCAGTAAACTAGCAATGCATATCCAACATACAAACACAAGTAAGTCTAGTAACATCACAACGGTCAAGCCAAACTTCAGATGTTCTGGCTTTTAGTTAGAGGACCTTTACAGTAAAGACTCGTAAATGCATAATGGTAATGACAACAATACTATTCCATACTCTCAACAATTCAATAAACTAGCAATGCATATCCAACATACGAACACAAGTAAGTCTAGCAGCATCACAACGGTCAAGCCAAACTTCAGATGTTCTGGATTTTAGTTAGAGGACCTTTACAGTAAAGACCAATCATACCTCTGTATACAAAAAGTTAATCTTTGCCACAAATGCCTTTCCAACCAACACTCCTTTTTAAGATGTCATAGTAAGAAGAAAAATATATCTTTATTTATATAGTGAATATGAGTCTTCAGTCTCTATCATAACTAGAGGCTTAAATCACTTCAAAGATTAGTCACAGGCCTTAGGAATATGTGTCAAAGGATCAACCCAAAATTCAAAAATCAACAAGGAATGCCTTAGATAGGCCTTAGTCCTACACAACACCAATACTCTTGAATCATAAACTATCTACAAAAGGGATCCTTTGTAGTTCCAACACTGCAACCATTCAATACTTGTAATACCACATACTTGGGACAACCTTTGAATTCTCGCTCTACAAACTTTAAATACTTTGAACAACTAATTCTCAATACTTCCATCAACTCCACGCTTGGTCTTGTATATCCATTTCAAAGTCACGACATACTTTCCTTTGGGTCTCGAAACAACATCCCACACATCATTCTTCATAATAAACTCATACTCTTTAGCCATAACATCCTTCCAAACCTACTCTTTCACTACTTCTTCAAAGGTGTGGGGTTCAACATGTATCATGGATCTCATAACCATAACATATACCTGGTATCGACATGGCTTCTTGCTTTCTCTAAAGGTTCCTTTGGCAACGACATGTATTTCAACATCCTGTAATGTATCACGAAGCCAAAGGGGTCTCTTCCTAGCAGGAGGATCACTTGGATGAAGATCCAAGGGGTCCATACGTTCCATAAGATCAACAACTTATTTCTCTTGCTCTGGCACAAAAGGGCCATCTAGTAGGTCCATGTCATCATCCTTCTTCTCAATAGGAGGAGGAGGAGGAATATCCCTTGCTTTTCTAGGGGCAACATCTTCATCGAAAGTCACATCCTTGCTAAACTCAATATTGCTTGGACTAGACACGTATATTCTAAAAGCCTTAGAAATATCACAATATCTAACAAACATACCTTTCTTTCCAGTGGCTTCCAACTTGTTCCTCTTGTCCTTTGACACATGAAAATACAAGGCATAGCCAAATATCCTTAGATGTTCAACATCGAGCTTCACACTTCTGAACACTCCTTCGAGAGTCTTGTTACCTAGGGCTTGATGAGGAGTCATGTTTTGAAAATAGACCATTGTATTAGTGTCTTCTCCTCAAAGGAACTTCGACAACTTTTGATCATGCAACATGGCTTGGGCAACTTCCATGATAGTTCCGTTGTTTCTTTCATCCACACCATTCTGCTCAGGATTATAGGGTATGATGGTCTCTTTCTTGATTCTAGCCTTTTTGCATAAGTTAATGACCCCATTAGAAATATATTCTCCATCATTGTCAGACTTGAAGACCTTGACACTCTTCCTTGTTTGATTCTCTATCGGTGCCTTGAAGTCCTAGAACATTTCAAATGCCTCATCCTTGCAATTTAAGTTGAATATCCATGTCTTGTGGGAGAAATCATCCACAAATATTATATAGTATAGATAGCCACCCAAATATTTTACAGACATGGGACCACATAGATAAGAATCAATGAGCTATATAATATCACTGGTCTTGCTTTTGCTGGAGGGGAATAGTCCCCTTGACTTCTTTCCACAAGCACATCCTCGACATACTACATCATGGTTAGTTTGCACTTTAGGCATCCCGGAAACCATCCTTATAACTTTAGGAAGAGCTTCATAATGTATATGAGCAAACCTTCGGTTCCATAACTCACTTTGATGATTGTTATCATGTACCATTGCTCGCAACGATCTTCCATCGACTCTATGGAGTCCTTCAATTCTAGATCCCAGGCTGATTGCATCCCTCATGTGAGATTCCATAGGTCAGGTGAGGAAATTTCCTATTATGAAGGCAACTCTCATCCCTTGTCTTCCAAAGTAGATATAGATACCAAGTTCTTCTTTAATCCCAAAACATACATAACATCATGAAGCATTGTTACACAAAAATATCGTCACCATGACTATTTGCAGTCAGTATGGGTCTACCATCACTTATACTAGCCTCCTAAGCAAGTCTCAGACCTTAGCTATTCATGTCAAGCTTTGAAAATGAGAGAAAGACATTGAAAATCAATAAAACTCTGGTTCCGCACTTTCTCTCACTTTTGCCTACAGGCCCACACCCTTTGTTCATATTACCTGCATATCTGCACGCTCTGTCTGTAAAGAGGTGGGTGCGTACCCCTGTAAAATTCAAAAAGACGCAATTTTATTCTAAAAAATTCACTTTGGGTTAATTCTAGGTGTTTCTAGAAGGAATTTTGATGTGGATTGTTTGCTCCAAGGTGGTTCATGCATCCCAAAAGAGAAGGAGCTAATCCCTTGATAGGAGGAGCTATCCCTTTGGAGGAGGGCTTTATCCCTTTGAAGGAGGACCTAGTAACTTCCCTTCATTGCACAATAAATTGAGGCACTGGATCAGTTGCTGTGGAGGTTAGAAGCTGAACATTTTTGAGGGTAAATGCTGATGGAATTGGGACTTCCTAGTTAAGCTTGAGAGCAAAGATCACATACCTTTTGACTTCATTG
Organism: Pinus taeda; assembly: GCA_000404065.3. Taxonomy (NCBI): domain Eukaryota; kingdom Viridiplantae; phylum Streptophyta; class Pinopsida; order Pinales; family Pinaceae; genus Pinus; species Pinus taeda. The sequence continues at coordinate 163,453 of APFE031622735.1, forward strand.
GGAAGTGAGTGAAACTTGTCAAAGTAGAGGAGACTTCTTGTCAGACCCTGGGAGGAGCTTGTACAACGTCAAGGCACATGTTGTAAAGTTCTTCTTCGATTTGAATTAATACAATCAGATTCATTTTTCTCAACAAATTGTCTTATGTGGTTTGTTTCATAATCTCCTTGATCATTATGATGGATATGCTTTATGACATTGGCTTTTCAGGTGCTATTTAATTTGTTTTCTTGTTGTGTTTGCAGAATTGCTACAAGGGAGCTCATTTGGAGCAAAGGAGCAAGGCTTCCACAAACTTGCATTGGACCCAAGGTAGGCCTAAAACACTTGTTTGCCTTTGATTTTAATTGCATATTTAGAGAAAGATAGTTTTTGATTGGCTTGCTTGTCACTAGATATCTTTAGATACTAG